>PVKZ01000674.1:0-221224 GCA_004027375.1 Macroglossus sobrinus | reverse complement strand
TGGAGGGCCATCCTACTCCGAAGGTTGGCCAATCTAGTTGACAAAACCGCTGCAAATCAAAAGAGGTTACGGAAGCGCCATAAGCCTTTGCCCTGTGGAGAAAATCTTTAAAATGATTGAGCATGCACTGAAGCGGCGTAAGCTTACCCTGCGATTGCCCCATAGTTCCACAATAAAGCACACAAAGCAAAACACAGACTAACAAACCAGGAACAGGACTGAGAAAACTGTTGTCACAGTCTCAGCCGACCGCCGACTTACTTGTCACGTCCGAAGTTCACACAGTCCCTTGGGCCCTCAGCACTTCCTGGATCTTGCCCCACAAAGCAGAAAACCATGGCGGTGGGTTAGGGCAAATGCCCTAGAGGCCTCCCTAACCGCGAATGGCTTATCGCCCTGGTGCACAGATCAATTGTCCCAACCACGAGAAAAATCTCGCTGGGGCCTCCAAATGTTGTGACTGGAATAACCAGACTCAACCTGAGTGCTCTGATATTAGAGGCAGTTTATTAGCCGGCGGCTGTCCTTCCAAAGGAGCAGCCCCGAAACATAAAGGTACAAGGGTTTTAAGCCCAAAAATCTCATTCTTCATTCTGTCTGAACACAAAGGTCTATTTTTCTTCTATTCACTACCTGTCAACCTAAAGGTGGGTTGTGCAAGCGGGGGTACAGAAGCAGAAAGCGTACTGTTAAAATGTTAGGTTCCCATGGGTAACTGTTAGGTTCCCAGGGCTAATAGTCAAACAATAACTTTTCAAGCAGGCAGGTGTCCAGAAGTGAGACGTGGCGATTAGCACATAAGCTCCTATCCTTAACCCATTACTACATCTTTGTGACCTTTTTAGTAGCATGTCATCATATATCTTAAAGTTAGTTATTTCTGAATGAGTGAAAAGAGACAAACTGTAGGAATAAGCAAAGTGGTTGAAGGTTTGTGAAGAGTAATCTTGAGAGGAAATGTTAGGTGATTAAGGATGAGATTAAAAATTTAAATGCCCAAAATAGACTAATACAAAATTAACATTGTGTTGGAACGACCTCACATTGAAGGACCTCTCATCGTCTGCCTCCGGGGCCCTTGGAATAGGCTTTCAGAGATTTTTATTCACAGTAGGCAGGGACGATAGCCCTATCTCAGCTTTGAAGAAGTTACAGAAGAGAGACCTTTCTCCCTCAACATCCCTTTAAGATTAAGGAAATAAAATCTCTGAAGGGAAATAATGTAGGGAAGGGGCAGAAAAACTGAGATGTTGGTTGGGTCACATTCAGAGACTACAATACCTCTGAATGGAATTAAAATAAAGTTGCATTTACAAGGGATATGGATTGGTAATAATGCCAGTATCAATGAAGCTCATCTTCATAAACTTATTTTTGACATCCAAAACAGTAGAGCCTTTATTATGGATCCTGCAAAATTGGCTGAGAAAACTAGATGATTTGAGAGGCTTTAATCCCTATAATTTTCTTTAAAATATGGCCTAAAGACTTATTTAGTCTGCTATTGTTGCTGTTAACAAACTTCAAATACAAAAACAAAAAGGGAGAGTCAGCCCCATAACTCCTCAGAATATCTTAAACCATGTACTTTTTACTTTAAATTTTTTGAACACAGATGATGATGGTCAAATAGCTGCAGAATGGCTCTGGTCTCCTCCAGGGACTCCACGAGCAGTAGTTCATTGGAAAGATCCATTAACTAATGAATGTCATGGTCCAGATCCCGTTTTAGTATGGGGCCGGGGGCATGTTTGTGTTTTTCCTGAAGGTGCAGATGGACCTTGTTGGCTGCCTGAAAGGCTGGTCAGGCATTGTGAAGATGGTGGATGGATCAGGCCCAGAGATTATTGGTCACAAAGATATAATGTGTCGGGCACAGGTTGCCATGTTAAGGACTGGTCTAGAGGACCCTTACTGGAACAACGGGAGATTGGACTGAACCTGGAAAAGATGTACTATCTTGTGTAACCCCACCTTATGTATTGTTGAAGGGAATGTTACCATTTCTCAATTTAATGTTACATGTGACAATTGTAATCTTACTAATTATGTCTCCACAGTTCCCACTGGGACCGCAGTAATGGTTCAGTATTTGCTTTAGGTTTTTGTGTAATTCTGGGCTTGTGCCTGCTTCCTCCATTGCTAAAATATTTCATCAGCTCCTTCATGAAAATCTGGGCTTAAGTGCACAGAGTTAGGCTCCAGGCTCAAGTTTAACAACAGTTTAACCCCCCGATGGCAGAAGCTGGTAGCCAGTGATGGGTAAGATTCCTCCTGGGTGAAATCAACCTAAGACAAGGCATGAATGATGGAATTCATGTGCCGATGACGGGTAAGGTTTACGCCTTGCGGAGGATCACCTAAGACAGGCACAGTCCATCTGCCCCATAGCTGGGAAAGCTATGGCTTGTAATAAATAAAAAAGGGAGAGATGTTGGGAGCCATTCTTGCTGAATGCCCTATGGACAGGGTTAAAGTTGCCTGCAAGCTAGAAGTTTGCAGGGCAAGTAAGCTCATTACTGAAGGAGGAAGATTGGCTTAATGGATAAGCTCCTTACTGAAGGAGGAAGATTGGCTTAATGGATAAGCTCGTTACTGAAATTGTTTGCATGTCTGTAGGTGTTGTTTCTCGTGCACATCCTAGGGTATAAATATGCTGTGCTTAATAAACTCGGGGTGCGATATGCACTGTTAGCCCTCCTGACTCACTCTCTCTCTCTCTCTCTCTCTCTCTCTCTCTCTCTCTCTCTCTCGCCTCTCTCTCTTTCTTTTTCTTAATCCTCACCCGCCCCTCTCAGGAACTGTTCACTCTTAGCCAGCTGGCTCCAGCAGATTTCTTAGAAAAAGAATGTATTTCTGGACAAGGTAGTGTGCGGTGCCTTGCTTGATTGGCTGGAATCGAATAAAAACCAGAGTACCAAAGCAGAGTACTGGACAGGCTTTATTGGGCATCTGCGGGCGAGGTTCACTGGTCTCGGGGTTAGGGGCCAGAGAAGTCGCACGTGCAAGGGGTGAGGGAGTAGTTTTTAAAGGCTCTTTTGGTCCCGGATGTGCTGGGCGTGGTGTTCCATTGTTCTGTTCCCACGGTTAGAATCTTTCCACACCTAGAAGGTCCTTGCTGCAGTGTGAGGTCTCGATTGCATCAGCCGTCGGCCATCTTAGGTATTAAGCCACCTCACTGTTAGCGACTTAATGGTGTCTGCAAGCGACCGAACATTGCTCTCAAGGAGAAGCCTGCTCAACATGTATGCTTTCTGTAGATTTCAGTCTGGCAGCTTATTAGGAGTTACAGAAATCATGATCTGCCTTCAACTTGACTCTTAGAAAAGGCTGAATTTTAGGATAGCAGTCTTTACATTTTGAATCTTTATAAATTAGATCAAGATAGAAGAGGAATCTGGTTAGAGAGGTCAACTTAACTTTGTAAGTCATTGTGGAAAATATTTCGGCTGTAAAAAAGTACATTGACCTGTCAATTCCCAGTATTTTCCTTTATGAGTTGTTCCTTTTACTACATACTGCAACTTACTACCTATGGCATGGCAAAGAAATCCTTTTGTTTTGGTAGTGTCATAGACATTTGGGGTAAAAAGGGAGAGGCAAAATCTGACTGGAGGAGGCAGAATTTGAGCTAAGTGAAAACAGAGGGAATTTGGGGGTAACAAAAGACCTATTCTAACTTTCTACTTGTGTGTGTTTTCTTTCTAGGGTTGCTGATAAGCTCAGGCTGTGCATTATACCTCTTAGGATGGAATAGTCCAGAGATAATGCAAACATGCAGGAATATCTCCAATCAATTTCAGTTAGGTAAGGTGGCCTGGGCATGATGACACTGGTGGTTCATTGGGAATCTGTTTTTTAAAGTACTTTACCTCTTGGATGGGCCTCTGCTTGCTACAGGTGCTTACCTGAGTCTCTCTCATTGTGTTAGCTTGTGAGAAGTGGTGGCTTGACCAGATTTAATTGGCCTTGCTAACTCATAAGGTGTGGACATAAATTCCACTTATTTGACTGTGTCTCTCCACACCCTTTATGCACTTTGAACCAGAGTCTTGTGACCAGTTTGGGACAACCCTAGCTACCGAGGGATTTTAAATGCTTGGAGACCGATGATCTGTCATCTTCTGAATAAATCCTGGTTCCCATTAGCATTTCCTTCTAGAGAGATTTCCAAATATAAATCAATAGTATCTCTTCTCATATTCCCCTGAGGATATAACAAGAGGTAATTGAGTTTACATCAAGTATTAGGAAGCTAGGTTATATATTGGGAATTGTTACTGGCATGTTAATGGCAAGAGCTGTTAAATATTAGATGGTGTGACAGAAGAAATTCTTTTTCTTTAAGTTTATTGGAGTAACATTGGTTAATACAATTATATAATTTTTAGGTGTACATTACAATTTGATATCTATATATTCTATTGTGTGATTATCACTCAGAGTCCCGTTTCCTTAAGCTAACATATATTTATCCCCTTCACCCATTTCACCCTCCCCTACCCCTCTATATATTTGACCCCTTTGAACCCATCTACCTCTTCTCTACTACCACACCCCCAACCCTCTGGTAACCACTAGTCCATTATTCATTTCCCTGAGTCTCTGTTTGTCCTGTTCATTTGTTGTTTTTAGGTTTCTATCCCAAGTGATATCATGTAATTTTCAACTTTGGCTTATTTCGCTTAGTATGATTATCTCGAGGTCCATCTATGTGGTCACAAATGGCAGTATTTCATTTCTTATGGCTGAGTAATATTCCATTGTATATATGTACCATAGCTTCTTTAGCTAATCATCTATCCTAGGACACTTCAGTTGCTCCCATGTCCTGGACACTGTGAATAGTGAATAGTGCTGCTATGAATATTGGCATGCAAATATCTTTTCGAATATGGGTTTTCAAGTCTTTGGAGGTAAATATCCAGTAGAGGGATCACTATATAATATGGTAGATCAATTCTTACATTTTTGAGGAACATCCATACTGTTTTCCATAGTGACTGTACCAATTTGCAGCCCCACCCACAGTGTATGAAGGTTCCTTTTTCTGCATCTTCTCCAACATTTGTTATTACTTGTCCTGTTGATTATAGCTATTCTAACAAGTGTGAGATGGTATCTCATTATGCTTTTGATTTGCATTTCCCTAATAGCTAACAATGTTGAGCATCTTTTCATATATTTATTAGCCATTTGTATATCCTCTATGTAGAAGTGTCTGTTCAGGTACTCTGCCCATTTTTTGATTGGATTGTTTGTTTGTTGTTATTGAGTCATATGATTTCTTTTTATATTTTGGATATTAGGCTCTTATTGAAGGCATTGCATGCAAATATATTTTCCTATTTCGATGGTTGTCTCTTAACCTTGTCGACAATATTTATCGCTGAACAGAAGCTTTTTAGTGTGATGTAGTCCCATTCATTATTTTAGCTTTTACTCCCCTTGCCTTGAGGTAAAATTCATAAAATCCTCTTTAAGTCCAAGGTCCTTGAGTTTAGTACCTATGTTTTCTTCTATGCATTTTATTGATTCTGGTCTCATATTCAGGTCTTTAGTCCACTTTGAGTTAATATTGGTGTGTGGTGATAGACAAAAGTTTAGTTTCATTTTTTTGCAGGTGGCCTTCCAATTTTTCCACCACTATTTATTGAAGAGCCTTTTCTTTCTCCACTGTATATTTTTGGCTTTTTTGTCATAAATGATTTGCCCATATAAATATGGGTTTACTTCTGGATGCTCAATTCAGTTCCACTGGCCTGTGTGTCTATTTTGCTGCTAATATCATGCTGAATTGATTACTGTCACTTCATAGTATAATTTGAATTTGGGCAGAGTGATGCCTCCAGCTTCATTCTTTTTTCTCAGGATGCCTTTGGCAATTTGGGGTCTTTTATGCTTTTATACAAATCTGATGTTTTTTTTTTGTTCTGTTTCTTTAAAAAAAATACTAATGGGATTTTGATGAGGATTGCATTAAATCTGTATAATGCTTTAGTTAACATGGTCATTTTAACTATGTTGGTTCTTTAATTCCAAGGACATGGAATATCTTTCCATTACTTTGTATCTTCTTTAATTTTTTTAATAGGGTCTTGTGGTTTTCATTATATAGATCCTTCACATCTTTCATTATATTTATTCCTAGGTATTTTGTTCTTTATGTTGCAACTGCAAAAGAAATTATTTTTTCTACTTTTTTGATGTTTTATTGTTAGATTGTAGAAATGCTATGGATTTTTGAATGTTGACTTTATATCCAGAGACTTTACTGTATTTGCTAATTGTTTCTAATAGTGTCCTGGTGGAGTCTTCAGAATTTTCTATATAGAGAATCATATCATCTGCAAATAGTGACAATTTGACTTTTCCTTTCTTATTTAGATGTCTTTTATATCTTTCTCTTGTCTTATTGCATTTGCTAGGACCTCCAATGTTATACTGAATAACAGTGGCAATAGTGGACAGCCTTGCCTTGTTCCTGATCTGAGAGGGAAGGTTTTAAGTATAATGTTGGCTGAGGATTTGTCATAGATGGCTTTTATTATGTTAAGGCACTTTCCTTCTATATCAATTTTGTTAAGTGTTTTGATCATAAATGGATGCTGTATCCTGTCGAAGGCTTTTTCTGCATCTATTGATATGATCATATGATTCTTATTTTTTAATTTGTTTAAGTGGTGTATCACATGAATCAATTCACGTATGTTGAACCATCCTTGTGCCCCTGGTATGAAGCCCACTTGATAGTGGTGTGTAATCTTTTTTAAATGTTGGTATATTTGGTTTGCTAGTATTTTATTTAGGATTTTTGCACCTGTGTTTATGAGAGATATTGGTCTATAGTTTTCTTTCTTTGTGTTATCTTTACTAGGTTTTCATATCAAGGTGACATTAGCCTCATAAAATGAGTGGGAAAGTATGACCTCCTCTTCAATTTTTTGGAAAATTTTGAGGAGAATAGATATTAAATATTCTTTGAATGTTTGATAAAATTTGCTGGTGAAGCCATTGGTCCTGGACTTTTACTTTTTGGTGGGTTTTTGATGATTGTTTCAATTTCCATAATGCAGATTGGTCTATTTAGATTTTCCAGATCTTCTTAATTCAGTCCAGAAAGATTGAATTTTTCTAACCACTGGTCGATTTCTTCTAGGTTATTACATTTGTTATTATATACTTTTTTCCTCTTTCATCCATGATTTTGTTTATTTGTGTACTTTGTCTTTTTTCTTTAGTGAGGCTAGCCAAGGATTTGTCCATTTTATTAACCTTCTCAAAAAACTACCTCCTTTTTGTATTTTTAAATTTTTTTGTTCTTAATTTTATTTCTGCTCTAATTTTGACTATTTCCTTTTTATTGTGTGATTTTCGGCCTCATTTGTTCTTCCTTTTCTAGTTTTTTAAGATGAAGCATTAGGTTGTTTATTTGAGCTCATTCTTATTTTTGGAGATAGGCCTGTAATAATATGAACTTTTCTCTTTTTACCACTTTTGCCATATCCCACAAGTTTTGATATGTTGTATTATCATTCATTTCTATGAATGCCTTGATTTCTCTTTTTATTTCTTCCCTGATCCAGTTATTCTTCAATAGCATATTGTTTAACCTCCATGAATTTGTGGTTATTCCTGATTTTTTTTTTGCAGTTGATCTCTAGTTTCAAAGCATTATGATCAGAGAATATGATTAGTATGATTTCAACTCTCTTATATTTGTTGAGGCTATCTCTGTGCCCCAGTATGTGGTCAATTCTTGAGAATGTTCCATGTGCATTAGAGAAGAATGTATAAGCAGCCGTTTTTGGATGAAAGGTTCTGTAAATGTCAATTATGTCTGTTTGGTCTGAAATGTCATTTAAGGATGTTATTTCCTTATTGATTTTCTGTTAAGATGATCTGTCTATATCCGACAGTGGGGTATTTAGGTCCACACTATGGTAATGTTTTGGTCTGTTTCTCTCTTTCATTTTGTTAGTAATTGCTTTGTATATTTCGGGGCTCCTTGATTGGGAGCATAGATATTAAAACGTGTTATGTCTTCTTGGTGCAAGATTCCCTTTATTATTATGCTGTCTCTCAATATCTTTATCTACTTTTTTTTTACTTTGAAGTCTAATTCATCCAATATTAGTACCGCTGCTCCCTGTTTTATCAGAATGCCATTTGCTTAAAATTTTCCACCCTTTCACTTTCAGTCTATATTTGTCTTTGGAGCTGAGATGTGTCTCCTGGAGGCAGCATATGTTTGGGTTTTGTTTTTATGATCCATTCTGCAACTCTGTGCCTTTTTATTGGTGAGTTCAGTCTATTAATATTTAGGGTGGTTATTTGAAATATGAGGTCTTCTTATAGCCATTTTATCTTTTGCTTTCTTGTAGCTCAGTGTTTCCATTGCTTCCTTGTCCTTATGTTTCTGTTTTCTTTATTTGTGTTCACTTTTGTGGATTTTCCCTCTGCTTTCTCTTGTTTTATGTTATACACTTCAGGTCTGAATCTTTGTTGTGTCGTTACTATTACAAATATGTAAATATGTAAAGGATAGTTTTTTGTGTGTGTATGTGTGTGTGTATAATTGTCCATTTTCTTCTGCATGTGCCTTATCTTCTTTCCCCTTTGTGAATTTGGATCTTTGAATCCACCCCTTTTCATTCATTGTTATCTCAATTTGTCCCTATGTATGCTGAATGTTTATTTCTCTCTTGCTGTAGCCATTCTCTTCTTATTATTTAAGCTTATAATGCCTTGTTCTTAATAAGGCTTGTACTTCTCTGCTTCTACTTTCCTGATAGTCACTTTACTCTTAATTATGTATTTTTTTTGTTTTGTTATTTTGTTTTAGATAAGGTAACACCTTTTAATATTTCCTGTAGTGCAGACCCTGTAGTAGAGAATTCCCTCAATTTTTGTATGTTTGGAAAAGTCTTAATTTTTATTTTATATCTAAAGGAGAACTTAGCTGGATACATTATTCTAGGCTAGTAGTTCATTTCACTTAATAGTTTAAATATTTGATTCCATTTCATTCTGGCTTGTAAAATTTGAGCTGAGAAGTCCGATGATATCTAATGGGTTTTATTTTACAAGTTACTGTCTTCTTTTCCCTGCTGCCCTGAGAATGCTATCTTTGTCGTTAATTTTTGATAACTTTAATACAGTGTATCTTGGTGTATGCCTTTTTGGGTTGAGATAAGTGGGAGTTCTATTGACTACTTTATTCCTAGCTCCAGTTCATTCCTTAAATTTGGGAAATTTTCATCCATTATTTATCTGAAAATGCTTTCCAGTCCCTGCTCCTTTTCCTCGCCTTTGGTAATGCCCATTATTCTTATGTTTCCTCTCCTGATTGTATCCACTAGTTCTTGTATTTCTCTTTTATTATTTTTCATTTTTCTGTTTCTTTCTTTTTCCTTCCAATTTATTTCTATATTTCTGTCTTCGACATCACTGATCCTTTCCTCCATTTGGTTGACTCTATTTCCCAAGCTTGTGATTTTATTTTCCTACTCTTGCAGTGTCTTCTTCATCTCCAGAAGTTCTATTTGGTTCCTTTTAAGGGTTTCAATCTCCTTTCTCTGCTCATCTAGTTGTTTTTTCAATTTCTGAAATTGTTGATTTGAGTTGTTTTGGATCTCACTGAGTTTTTTCAGAAGTATCATCCTGAATTCTGTCATTTAAGTCGCATATTTCTATGTCTATAATCTTATTTTCTGGAGATTTTTCTCTTTCTTTCTGAGATGCCTTGTCACCTTGATTATTCATGGTGTTTAATGGACTGTTTCTCCACCCGGTCATTAATGGAAGTGTATCCTGTTGTTTTTACAGAAAGTAGATTTATTGTATAAAGGTCTCCCTTTAGCCAGCTGCAGAGAAGGAACTTTTCTTTTGGTTTCCAGTAGGTGGCGTCTAAGCCTCTTAGATCCTCTGTTTATATAAAGGCTAAATGTCTTTTTTTTATTTTCTTGTAGATATTTAATCACACTTGCTACTCTGTTTCATTCCCTGTCAGTGTTAGTAACAGTTTCGGTAGCATTTGTTCAGATTCTCCTGGGTCTCCGCAGTGTTAAGTCTCAGAGGGTATAGAAGGAGGGACCCTTTGGGTTTGGGTTTGGGGGCTGTGGCTCAGCCTCAATTTTTCAACTGGGGCCAGTAAAAATCAGCTATTGTTTCTCTGCTGTCCCATCCCTCTTCTCTGCTTTCTCCCTGATGACTGAACCCTGCTGCAGGCTGTGTAGAAAAGTCTTGACACTTCCACACAGGCTGATCAGGAAAGTCACTGCACCTTCACCCCTCTCCCTCCTCCTGCAAGGATCTCTGGTGGCTGCAAGAGGCCCCTTCTTTATTTCTCCAAGTCCACCGCCTGACACCCAGGTTTCTGACCTGTTGTGGTTCTTCTGCACAGATTCCATGCTCAGATGTGCTGGTGTGTAGTTTGGGTGTCTTTTGTTGAGTTTTAAATGTTCAGCTTATTATTGTTTCAAGGGGAGAGATTTGAGGATCTCTCACTCCACCATGTTTCCAAAAGACCTAGAAGTAATTCTTGACTCTTATAGGATTGCCAACTCTCAAATTGCTTAAGTTCACTATTGTGAATTGTGAAGAGATGAGACTTATAATTAAAACACTTCAAAATATTTTCCTACAATGATAAAAGAGAAAGAGGCGAAATATCTAGGTTCTTTGAGTATTCTCAATTGTAGGAGAGATTTTGGAACAATAAGGCCACCCATTACCTACAGCTTATGCTTCATTACTTTCCTTTTACTCAGTTGCCTCAGACTGATTTTTTTTTTAGTCTCACCTGACCTCTTTTTGGAGAAAAAAGTTGTTCACTGTACAAATACAACATGAAGGAAGGGCTATAGAGATGTGTCAAGTGCAGGGAAAAGGAAAGCAAGCTGCTGGTCCTGCTAGTTGAGGTAGAGAAAGCTGAAGATTTAGCATATTTCTCATACTTGGTTATTAGACTTGTAATTTTACTTTAAAAATGCCTTTTTAAATATATAATGTGCATATCATAAAATTTTCCCCTTTAAAATATATGATTAGTGTTTTTTAGTATATTCACAAGTTTGTGCAATCATCACCACTATTCAATTCCAAAATATTTTTATAACTCTCCAAATAAACCCTTTATCCATTAGAAGTTACTCTCCATTTACCCTGTGCCCAGCTCCTGGTAACCATGGTCAATATAGATTTACTTATTCTGAACTTTTTATATGAATGAAATCATATAATATGTGACTTTTGTGTTTGACCTCTTTTACTTAGCAATTTTTTTATTAATTATATTACTAATAGCTTATTTTATTTTATTATTGGTTTTAAGTATAGAGTACATTGGTTAGATAGTTACTTAGTTTATAAAATGATCCCCCTGATTGTTCTCTTTTTCCTTTGGTTCTACACCTAGCCATTACATTAATGATAACTGCATTCCCTCTGCTACGCTCCCCATCCCAGTGACCAACTATTAACTACTAATTTGTACTTCTTTAAACCTTCACCCCTTTCTTCCAGCCCCTAATTCCCCACCCTTCTAGCCATACCATATTATCCTCTATATTTCTCAGTCTGTTTTGATTAGTTTGTTCTTTTTATTCCTTAGATTCCACATGTAAGTGATATAATATAGTTTTTATCTTTCTCTGGCTGACTTATTTTGCTCAGCATAATAACGTCTAGGTCCATCCATGTTGTTGCAAATGGTAGGATTTCATTTTTTATGGCTCAGTAATATTCCATTGTGTGTGTATACATGCGCATATATATATATATATATACATATATATATATATATATATATATATATAATTTCTTTATCTAATCATCTGTTGATGGGAATTTAGGTTGCTTTCATATCTTGACTATTGTGAATAGCACTACCATGAGCATAGGGTTGCATAGATCTTTATGAATTATTGTTTTGGTTTTCGTTGGATAAATACCCTGAAGTACAATTGCAGGGCCACAAGGTAGATCCATTTTTAATTTTTTGAGGAACCTCCAAACTGTTTTTCACAGTAGCTATATGAATTTGCAATCCCATTAACAGTGTACAAGGGTTCCCTTTTCTCCATATCCTCACCAACACTTATTGTTTCTTTTAAATTTATTGATGATAGTTGTTCTGACAGGTATAAGGTGATAACTCATTGTGGTTTTAATTTATATCTCTCTGGTTATTAGTGATCTTGAGCATCTTTTCATATGTTTATTGAACTTCCTTTTTAGAGAAATATTTGTTCAGATGTTCTGCACATTTTTTAATTGTATTGTTTTTGTTGTTGTTGTTGACTTATATGAGTTCTTTATGAATTTTGGATCTTAACCTCTTATCAGATATAAGCAAATATCTTCTCCACTTCAGTAGTTTGTCCTTTTTTGTTGATGATGATTTATTTTGCTGTGAAAAAACTTTTTAGTTTGATGTAGTCACATTTGTTTAATTTTTCTTTTGTTTCCCTTGCCAAAGAAGATATATCACAAAAGAAATTACTAATAGCAATATGAAAGAGTTTACTGCTTATGTTTTCTTCTAGAAGTTTTATGGTTTTGGGTCTTACATTTAAGTCTTTAATTCATTTTGAGTTTATTCTTGCATATGGTTTAAGAAGGTGGGCCAGTTTCAAGACAGGTGACTTTTTCAAGGCCCCAAACTAGGGAATTGTGACTAGCTTCCTGACTTCTCACACACTGTAGATGCTGCTCAGTGGCAATTCAATATCTGTTTGTTGAATGAATCAATCATTCAGTAAGATGGGGAAAGTTAGACAAAGCCTACCAACAATAGCTCTGTCAAGTGCATACTTTCTCATACTTTAATTTTATTAAGTAAATGAAAGATTTAAGCTGAAAAAGGTGTTTCTATGGTTGTTAATTGGACTCTAGCCATCAAATGAAAATTTCATGAACTTGATTTCACACAAATGAATCCTTCTCAGTCTAACACTAAATTGATATATTAACTCCTCCTCCCAGTTATTCTTCACCAAGCCTTTAATTAGCATCAAGAACAGTGGGAGCCAGAGAAGAACCCATTGAAGGATTAACTAGTGGTAAGAGTGAGCTTTAGAATAACTTTATCCTTGATTCTATGACCTTGGGCATTTGAGAGCTTACTGCTACCCCAGCTGTTGTGAGCATTAAATAAGATCACATATGCAAAACACCTAATAACCAGTCAATAGTAGCTATCTGTTACTATCATCTTCATTATAGGTGATAGCAGTTGTTGAAATGAAAATGTTCTCAGTAGTTTTCAGGGAAAAAAAAACTATTACAGCAAGGACCTACTATAAGCATGATGGCTAAAAACACAAGTTAATAATAGAAAAACCTAGTTTCAAATTTGAACCCTGCCACTTACTAATTGTGTGTCTCCAGGTACACAACTATTTAACTCCCCTGTGTCTTCGTTAATTGGGATTGATAAAAATATATTTCTCCATAAGGTTATTGAAAAGATTAAGTAATACACACATACAAAGCATTTGGCACAATAGGCTGCACTATATGTAACTTGCTGTTAGAAGGTAGTC
This sequence comes from Macroglossus sobrinus, assembly GCA_004027375.1. Taxonomy (NCBI): domain Eukaryota; kingdom Metazoa; phylum Chordata; class Mammalia; order Chiroptera; family Pteropodidae; genus Macroglossus; species Macroglossus sobrinus. The sequence goes on along the minus strand of PVKZ01000674.1, from coordinate 207,677 downwards.
AGCCCAGGAAGTCCCAGGCTTGGCTACTGGGAGGGAGGACCCACTGAACTTGATAAAGGCCTGTGGAAGAATCTACCCACAGCCCTTTTGTGTGCTCTCTGTGTTTCCTCTCTCAGAACATAATTTCCTTTGCTCTCCCATCATTTCCTCATTCTTGCCAGTTCAAAGCCTATTATGGCAACTCTAGTTTGTCAAGTTAAGTTTCCAGGCATTTTCTGTTACCTTTCTCTCTGTTAGTTTCCTTCATTAGGGGCAGTCTATTTTCTTGTGCTCACCAGAGCACAATGAGGCAGCTCAATATGTTCCCGTGTCCAAAGAGGGGCAGCAGAGTGTGGTGGAAACAGCTCTGGCTTGGGTATAAGGACAGCTGGGTTTTAAGATCTCTAAGCTTGCTTGGGCATATTACTTTTCCACTCTGAGCTTTGTTTTCCCTGTTTTTGTATAGATTTTATTGAAGAAGTTTGATGAGCAACCATGGATCCCAGATACCTACCTAGCTCCCTGTTGTGATCTGCCTACATTTAGGGTGTGGCCTTTGCTCTAATGTTATATTTTCCTATTTGTTCAGTCTAGCATGTACCAGAAGAATACTGAAAAAAATAAACCAATCTATTTAAGGCAGCCATCCTAGAGGAAAGAGCCTTTTAATATCACTCACCCATGGGGGCAAGAGATAGGAATCTGCCAAGGGGATTACCAAGAGTAACTCATTCATTAAGCATCATCAGCTAAAATACCCTGGGCAGCCAGTCTTTCTAAAAATCTTGTGGCTCAGCTGTTGCTTAAGGTTTTTCAGTTACCTTCCTAGCCCACACAGGGAGGAGTCTCCCTCCAGAGGAGAAGCTGGGTTAAGCTAGAGAAGGCAGAATGGAATCTGTGGGTCAGGGAGCAACTTAATTCAACTGCATATCTCTGATGCTTGGCACCCTTTGGTGCTCTCTGTTGCCATCTTACTGTGTAATCATAGCCAAGTCCTTTTGTTTGTGAAGGGTTAAAGAAGTACAAATTAGTAGTTGATAGATGGTCAAGGGAATGGGGAGCATGGCACAGGGAATACAGTTAATATTAATGTAATGGCAAAGTGGAGAGCCAAAAGAGAGAAAGGTTAATTAGAAGGATCGTTTTATAAACTACATAAATGTCTAACCAATGTAGGTATACTTGAAACTAATAATAAAAATTTTTAAAAAGAATAAAAAATATATTTGACATGTAGCATTATATAAATTTAAGGTGTATAATGCGCTAATTTGATACATTTACATATGTAATATGATTGCCATTGTAGTGATAGTTAGCATATCTATCACATTACATAATCATTTTTTTAGTGGTTGGAATAATTAAGTTCTAATCTCTTTGCAAGTTTGATGACTGTAGTACAATATTGTTGTCTATACTCACTATACAGTGCATTAGATCTTTAAGGCTTATTTACTATCACTGCAAGTTTGTACCGTTTAATAACATCTGTCCTTCCCCGAATACCCATAAGTCCATTGTAATCACCCTTTTGCTCTCTATTTTTTATGACTTTCGGTTTTTTTTTTATTCCACATATATATTTCAGTTCATTAAGCCTATTTCCCCATGACTAAAGTGAGGATGATTTTATCTATCTTCAGGCCCTGAAAATGACAAAGCACACATAAATGCGCTTTACAAAAACAATGCCCTACATGAGTATAGGATAAAAAAATAAGAAAGCTGATAAACTACTGTATTTTCCTATTATTTTATTGCCTAAAATTGAGTGTCAGTTTTCTCATGACCATCTTATATTCAAAATTGTGAATAACTTAAAGTAATGAAACTCTATACATCAATGGGATGCTGTTATTTTTATTTTGAATACAAAAATAGAAGTTTATAAATATTTCTGCCTTTCCTGAAATAGTCCACTTACCCCTATAGTAGTTTTTCCCTAAGGTGACTTCTAACTTGTGACTGCTGAGGGAGTCAAGGCTCTAAGGTCTCAAAGACAGGTCCTCTGCTTTATGTGGCCTTATTTTCCCACTCAGTGCCTTGCAGAAGGTCTAGAAGGCTCACTGACTGAAACAATAAATTCAGAATTGAGAACCAGTTGTCTGTATATACATCAGGCCACCACGCGATGGCAGTAAAATTAGGAGAATTCATTCTCTCCTATGCTGCTTTCTCAGTCCCGCCTCTGGTCTTCAGATCAAAGAATGTAATTCATGTTTAATTTTCTTGTTTTTGTTTCCTTCACTCTATTTCCTTCTATACACCTCAGTATCAACTTTCTTTGTCCCCTTCACCTTTGGTGAGCGTTTGTCTTGCCCTATCTACTCTGGAATGATGCTGTATCCTAAGCCTTTGTTTGAAAATAGACATCATTTTTTTTTAATGGGGGTGTTAATACTGTAGCATCCATTTCACAGGGCTTTCATGAGGATTAAATTAAATAATATACCTAAAACATTTAATACAGGGCCTGCTGCATTCAGTAAATGTTAAGAATAACTGTTATTATTATTATGGTTATTATTATAGGTTAGACTGAACCAGAAGGTTTTTTAATAAAATAAAATGGGTTTCAAGGGCAGGAACCAAAAAGAAAACCAAGAACAACTGTTGTACATCCTAGAAGCAGTTCTATGGCAAAGTTAGACTTACAGGGGTGAAAATATACATCTATGTACTCTGTCATTTAACTTTTTAAACAATCTTTGGCCAAGTGCCACACAGGTGAATTGGGAGAAATTACATGCAAATGCATCTTTACAGTAAAGCTCTTAGCATTGCATTAACCAAATGTAGGTTCTCAATAAATGTTGATCCCCTTCCACTTTTCATCTAAAAGCTAGACCAGTTTAAGCTAAGGATATATGCTGGTTCAGGTGATTCCCCAGTGATCTGGGCATCAAAATTATCTGGGCCCTCTCCTCAGAGATAATAATTTTGCAGATCTGGAGCAGGGCCAAAAATCTGTATTTTAAATCTCTCTCCAGACATTTTTGAGAATTAGTGGACTAGCTAAAAGGCGTTTAGCTGAGAGCAAAAGGAGTCGAAGAAATATTGATCATTCTTAGTGCTGTGCTAAGTGCTTTATATATGTCATCTCATTTACCTTCACAACTGCTCTGTGAGGTAGATGGTGTCACTTCCATTTTACCCATGGGGAAGCTGAAACTTAGAAAAGTTAAGTGATTTGCCCAGAGTTTCAGTTTGTAAATGACAAGGCATGGTTTTAAATACAGTTCCATGTAACCCTCATCCTAGGCTCTTTTCCCTCCACCACATGATTTCTTGAGCACACATAGGCCTAGCCCAGTCTCTACCTTCTAAGTGAGACCCCTGGTAAAAAACTTCATCTGGCTGCTTGATTGCTTTGTCTATAATGATATTCCTGCCTGTGTCTGGAACTTGATGAATAAATAAAACCAATGATAAGAATTAAATGAGGTAATAGATGGCAAAAGTTTTTTGTAAATTATAAAGCGATATACACATGTTAGGTGGCATTATTTGTGGCATTGGTTATTACTCAGGGAACTTGGGCCCCAGGAAAGTCTCTGTGGTCTATATCTGCTGGCTGATGAAGCATGGATGAAAACAGCTGATGCTCAAAGTTAAATGTTGCTGGTATAGGACTAAGTCAATTTCAGAAATGAGGGTGTATTCTTTCCTGTGTCCTGAAGTAGGTCCACTTGATAGGTCTGGCCTTCTTGCATTCATAAGTATTGAAAATTGTGTCAAAAGCAGCAGATACTAGTCATTCAATAAACATGTCCTGGACAGCTACTGTATACAAGATACTGAATGAAGCACTGTATATAATTATAATTCAAATAATCCAAGAATATAGTCTTCAAGAAACTTGTACTTTGAGGAGACATTGTCTATATGTGTGTGTATATGTATACACACACACACATCTAACAAATACTAGCATAATAATGTCAATCCTAAACTCTAATGATGTCAATCATTAGAACAAATAAATACTGCTAGCTAAGGCACAGAATAAGAACTCTAGAATCTACCTTGTTTTCTTTAGTATCCATTTTCATCTGGTTTACAGAAAATAGCCCCTGATTCTCTCCCTATTCCTAAAGGTATTGCATACCACTCCCTTGATCTGACTCTTGTTCTGTGTTCAAAGTAATATTTCAAAAAATAAATCTGATGCCATTCCTATTCTTTAGCAATGATTCCACATTGCCTTCAGGATAAAGTTTGGACTCCTTAGCATGGCCTATAGGGATTCTAACTATCAATTGCTTCACCACTTAAGCTACTTCTCTTGCCCAGCCACCCTGAAAATACCATGTTCCTTTATTGAGTATTACTTTATTAGTAATACTCTTCTCCACTTCCTCACCTAGTTAACTTTCTGCTTTTCCTTGAAAACTCTCTGCCTCCTTTAAACTGGATTTGATGCCCCTCATCCATATCCTTGTATCACTCTATGTCATAGCACTTGTCACACCATTTTTGCTTGTTCCACTTCTATCACTGAGTTCTTTCATTAATCTGGTTTGTTGATCTTACCTATGTGAGAATATGTCTAAGGACTTTACCACAGTGCTTGGCACATGGATGCATTTGAAAAATATTAACTATTACTATTTCAGTTATATATTTAATTAGCTAAGAAATTTCATATGGATGCAAGCAGTATTCTATTAAGCAGATGTTAAGAAGAAAGGGGCCAGTTTCTTAGAGGCCAAGTGTCCTAGAGAGCTCATGTGGAGTCAGAGTTCCAATACTTATTTAGCTGGGTTTTGACCTATCTCTTTGGGGAGACTGCTTGTCTTAGTCCATTTGGACTGCTATGAGAAATACCAAAGACTGGGTGTTTTATAAACAACAGAAATATTTTTCTCACAAATCTGGAGGATGGGATGTTCAAGGTCAAGGTGCTAGCAGAATTAGTGTCTGGTGAGAAACTGCTTTCTGATTCATAGATGGCCATCTTCTCTGTGTCCTCACACAGCATAAGGGAGCAAGAGAACTTTATGTGGTCTCTTTAATAAGAGCAATAATACCATTTATGGAGTCTCATAATCTAATCACCTTCCAAAAGCCCTACTTCCAAATGCCAACACATTGTGGATTAGGATTTAACTTAAAAACTTGGGGGGACACAGACATTTAGTCTAGAGCAGTTCCCAAAGTTCTTCTAGAAAGCTGCCCCAAGTGTAGATAAAGGGCTATACAAAGGAAAACACAGAGTGGCATGGAGGTTTTTTCAGGGGCAGGTGGGGTCAATTTTTGGAAAAACCCAGAAGCACAGTTTAAATTGGCCTGACACATGGTTTCTCCCCCTATCCCCCAATGAAGAAGAAGATGAACAGAGTAGATAAAATTCTGGCTAGCTATGTTAGAGATGATAGTAAAAAGAAAGACTGGTTGACAAAGTATGAGGATAGGTCAGAAGCATATGCTCAATAGTGGTGGGGAAGATTCGAATAGAAAGACTCAATTTATTTAGTAGAAGTGTGTGCAAAGGAGAAAAATGACCAAATCAGGGTGTCTTTGTACCATGAAGATCTAACTCTTTACGGAATGCTACCCCAGTTTTCTAGTAAGTACTCTGGTCTGCTTTTATCCCTTAGAACATTGGGTTGGATCAAGATAGAGTTGGCAACTCAGAATATCTTACCTTCCTAGCATACCTGATTGAGCCAAATTATGGCTAATAGCAATAACATGTTTATATGAACTACTGAAGTTTTCAGAGGATTCTTTTTTCCTTCTCTGGAAAAGAGCCTGACAGGCTCCTGGAATCTTCAGTAGTTTCTGGGTCTACAATTTGGGCTCCTGTTGACACTCATTCCCAGTCTGGAGAGTGAGAAGATTGCTGTATTCATGGGTTTAGCAATTTTATTTTTACTGGAGACTGTCATGGGGTATGAGGTGTAGGGTATTTGGCAATTACTCTTGGGTTACTTACTTTGCTTTACTTTTGACAGGTATTCACCTTTGCAGAACCTAACAGAGAAAATTCTATGCTTATTCAGCTTGGCTATATTAAAAATATTTATTGTTGCTACCTGTGGAGACCCTAAAGTCAGGAGTATCTATCTGAATAGATAGGGCCACCAGCTTCTTCCAAACCCTTGCTGCCTATTTAACACAAAATTCAGATCCCTGGGGTAAAAATATGTTGAGTAAGCAATAACAACCCACCTTCTCCCTCCCCTCAACTATTTACACCAAACAGCAGTTTGGGAGGTGAGTTGCATCTCTGGTTTCACAAGGTTAGGTGGTGTCATAATAATGGAAGAAACAGCTGGTTTTCCTGAGCTGGGTGTGCTTTGGAAAATAATGACACCCTCATTACAAAAAGGTCTGTTGAAAAGCTCAATCTCTCCACTCCTCAGTCCCAAAGTACTACATTCCTTTTTTTTTTACATTTTGTTTTTAAAATTTAATTTAATTTAATTTAATTTAATTTTTATTAAGTTTATTGGGGTAACATTGGTTAATACAATTATATAACTTTCAGGTGTACATTATTAATTGACATCTGCATATTCTATCGTGTGTTTACCACCCAAAGTCCAGTTTCCTTCAGCTATCATATATTTGATCCCCTTTACCCACTTCACCCTTCCCCTATTCCCCTATATTTGATCCCCTTTACCCCATCTACTTCCCCCCTCCTCACCCATCCCACTAGTAACCACTAGTCTATAGTCCTCTGGTAACCACTACTCTATAGTCCATATCCATGAATCTCTATTTGTCCTGATCATTTGTTGCTTTTAGGTTTATATCCCACATATAAGTGATATCATATGATTTTCAACTTTTTTTGTTCTGGCTTATTTCACTTAGCACAATTATCTTGAAGTCCATCCATGTTGTTGCAAAGGGCAGTATTTTATCTCTTCTCGTGGCTGAGTAATATTCCATCGTATATATGCACCACTGCTCCTTTAGCCAATTATCTATCATAGAATATTTCAGTTGCTCCCATGTCCCAGCCACTGTGAATAATGCTGCTATGAACATCGGTGTGTAAATATCTTTGTCAGATATAGGTTTTCAAGTCTTTGGGGTAAATACCCAGTAGAAGGATTGTTGGATCATATAGTAGATCAATTCTTAGTTTTTTGAGGAGCCTACATACTGTTTTCCATAGTGGCTGTACCAATTTGCAGTCCCATCAGCAGTGCATAAGGGTTTCTTTTTCTCTGCATCCTCTCCAGCATTTGTTATCATTTATCCTGTTGATTATAGCTATTCTAACAGGTGTGGGATGGTATCTCATTGTGCTTTTGATTTGCATTTCCCTAATAGCTAGTGATGTTGAGCATCTTTTCAAATGTTTGTTGGCATTTTATATGTCCTCTATGAATAAGTGTCTGTTCAGGTTCTCTGCCAATTTTTTGATTGGATCATTTGTTTTATTTGTTGTTGCTATTGAGTTGTAAGAGTTCATTGTATATTTTGGATATTAGGCCCTTATCTGAGGTTTTGCTTGTAAATATATTTACCAATTCAGATGGTTTACCTTTTTGACAATCTCTTTTGCTGAATAGAAGCTTTTTAGTTTGATGTAGTCCCATTCATTTATTTTAGCTTTTACTTCTCTTGCTTTTGAGGTAAAATTCATAAAATCCTCTTTAACTCCAAAGTCCTTGAGTTTAGTTCCTAAGTTTTCTTCTATGCATTTTATTGTTTCAGATCTTATATCCAGGTCCTTAATCCATTATGAGTTAATATCGGTGTTGGTGATAGACAACAGTCCAGTTTTATTCTTCTGCAGGTGGCTTTCCAGTTTTCCTGGCACCATTTTATTAAAGAGGCTTTCCTTTCTCCACAGTATGTTTTTGGCTTTTTTCTCAAATACCATTTGCCCATGTAAATATGGGTTTACTACTGGACTCTCAATTCTGTTCCACTAGTCCATATGTCTGTTTTGCTGCCAATACTATGCCATTTGGATTACTGTCACATTGTAGTATAATTTGAAGTCAGGAAAAGTGATGCCTCCAGCCTCATCCTTTTTTCTCAGGATGGCTTTGGCATTTTGGGGTCTTTTATGATTCCATGTAAATGTGATGATTTTTTGTTCTATTTCTTTAATGACTGCTGATAGGATTTTAATGGGGATTGCATTAAATTTGTATAATGCTTTAGGCAATAAGGTCATTTTAACTATGTTGATTCTTCCAATCCAAGAACATGAAATATCTTTCCATTGTTTTGTATCTTCTTTGATTTCTTTTAAAAGAGTTGTATAGTTTTCTTTACATAGGTCCTTCACTTGTTTTGTTAGATTTATTCCTAGGTGTTTTATTCTTCTTGTTGCAATTGCAAAAAGAATTATTTTTACTACTTTTTCTGATACTTCATTATTAGAGTGTGGGAACGCTCTAGTTTTTTGAACATTGATTTTGTATCCAGAGACTTTACTGTATTTGTTTATTGTTTCTAGTAGTGTTCTTATGGATTCTTTAGGGTTTTCTATATAGAGAATCATGTCATCTGCAAATAGTGACAGTTTGAGTTCTTTGTTTCCTATTTGGATGTCTTTTATATCTGTCTCTTGTCTGATTGCACTCACTAGGACCTCCAATGTTATATTAAATAACAGTGGTAATAGTGGAGAGCCTTGCCTTGTTCCTGATCTTAGAGAAAAGATTTTTAGTTTTTCACCATTAACTATAATGTTTGTTGAAGGCTTGTCATATATGGCCTTTCTTATGTTAAGGCACTTTACTTCTATACCAATTTTGTTAAGTGTTTGATCATAAATGGTTGCTGTATCTTGTGAAAGGCTTTTTTCTGCATCTATTCATTTGATCATATGATAATTTTTAAAATTCGTTTATGTAGTATCTCACATTAATCAATTTGCATATGATGAACCATCCCTGTGCCTCTGGAATGAAGCCCACTTGATCATGGTATATAATTTTTTATAATATGTTGCTGTATTCAGTTTGCTAGTATCTTATTTAGAATTTTTGCATCTGTGTTCATGAGAGATATTGGTCTGTAGGTTCTTTTGTGTGTGTTATCTTTACCAGATTTTGGTATCAGAGTAATATTGGCTTCATAAAGTGAATTGGAAAGAATGATCTCCTCTTCAATTTTTTGGAAAAGTTTGAGGAGAATAGGTATTAAATCTTCTTTGAATGCTTGATGGAATTCACTGGTAAAGTCATCTGGTCATGAACATTTACTTTTTTGTAGGTTTTTGATGATTATTTCAATTTCCATAATGCCTATTGGCCTATTTAGATTTTCCATATCTCTTGATTCAGTCTAGAAAGATTGTATTTTTCTAAGAAATACATTTCTTCTAGGTTATTAAATTTTTATTATAAACTTTTTCGTAATATTTTTGTCTGATCCTTTGTATTTCTGTGATGTCAATCATAATTTTCCCCCTTTCATTCCTGATTTTGTTTGTTTGTGTTCTTTCTCTTTTTTTCTTTAGTGAGTCTAGCCAATGGTTTGTCATTTTTACTGTCTCAAAGAATCATCTCTTTGTTGTATTTATTTTTTTATTGCTTTTTGTTTTTGATTTTATTTATATCTGCTCTAATTTTGATTATTTTTTTCTGTTAACTTTAGGCTCTATTTGGGCTTCCTTTTGTAATTTTTTAAGATGAAGTGTTAGGTTGTTTATTTGGGCTTGTTCTTGTTTCTGGAGATCAGCCCGTAATGATTGAACTTTCCTCTTATGACCACTTTTGCCGTCTCCCAAAAGTTTTGATATATTATACTATCATTTTCATTATTTTCAAAGTATCTCTTAATCTCTCTTTTTATTTCTTCTCTGACCCAGTTATTCTTCAGTAGCATGTTGTTTAATCTCCATGCATTTGTGGTTCTTCTACTTTCCTTTTGCAGTTGATCTCTAGTTACAAAGCATTATGATCAGAGAATATGGTTGGTATGATTTCAAGACTGTAATATTTTTTAAGGCTATCTCTGTTTCCAAGTATGTGGTGGATTCTTGAGAATGTTCCATGTGCACTAAAGAAGAATGCATTTGCAACTGTTTTCGAATGGAAAGCTCTGTAAATTTCAATTATGTCCAGTTGGTCTAAGGTGTTATTTAAGGACGTTGTTTCCTTATTGATTTTATGTTCAAATGATATGTCCATATCTGACAGTGGGATATTTAGGACAACTATTGTGATAGTGTTTTGGTCTATTTCTCCCTTTCATTCTGTTAGTAATTGTTTTACATATTTTGGGGCTCCCTGATAGAAAGCAAAGATATTAATAAATTTTATGTCTTTGATGCATGATTCTCTTTATTATTATGAAGTGTTTCTCAGTATCTTTCTTTATCTTTTTTATTTTGAAGTCCATTTAATCTGATATTAGTAACACTGCTCCTGCTCTTCTCTGAATGCCATTTGCTTGAAGTATCATTTTCCACCCTTTACTTTGAGCCTATGTCTATCTTTAGAGTATAGATGTGTCTCTTGGAGGCAGCATATGGTTGGGTTTTGTGTTTTGATCCATTCTACAACTCTGTGCCTTTTTATTGCTGGGCTCAATCCAATTATATTTAGGTTGAATATTGAAAAATGAGGTCTTCTTATAGCCATTTTATCTTTTTTTGGGAGCTTGGAGTTTCTATTACTTCCTTGTCTTTGTGTTCTGTTTTCTTTAATTGGTTGTCTTTATGGGTTTTCTCTCTGGTTCTTCTTATTTTATGTTATATACTTCAGTTCTGAATCTTTGTTTTGTGGTTACCATTACGAATATGTAAAGGATAGTTTATATATATATATATATATATATATATATATATATATATATATACACACACACACACACACACACACACACACATACATATATATATACAGTCATTCGTTTTCTTCTGTGTGTGCCTTATCTTCATTCCCCTTTGTGAATTTGAATCTTTTAATCCCCCCTTTTCATTCATTGTTATCTCAATTTGTCTCTATGTATGCTGAATGTTCATTGCTATCTTGTTATAACAATTCTCTACTTATTATTTAAGCTTATAATGTCTTGTTCTTAGTAAGGATTGCATTCTTCTGCTTCTACTTGCATGATAGTCACTTTACTCCTAGTTATGTATTTTTGTTGTTGTCATTTTGTTTTAGGTGAACTGACCCCTTTCAATATTTCCTATAGTGCAGGCACATCATGGAGAATTCCCTCAATTTTTGTATGTCTGGAAAGTTCTTAATTAAATTTCTCCTTCATATCTACAGTAGAGATTAGCTGGATACAATATTCTAGGCTGGTAGTCCCTATTAGTGTTAGCGACAGTTTCGTAGTGTTTGCTTAGATTGCCTTGGGGCTCCGCAGTGATTGGCCTCTGAGGGTATGGGGGAGGCCCTCTGGGTTGAGGGTTGTGGAATGAGGCTCAGCCTCTGTTTTGTAACCAGAGTTGTTAAAATCAACTGTTGTTTCTCTGCCAGCCGCTTCTCTGCTTTCTGCCCTGATGACTGAGTTCTGCCACCACCTGGCCATGGGAAGCTCACAACTTTCCCAGACCAGGCTGTTCAAGGAACTCACCGAACAAACTTGCTGCTTCTTCTTCCCTCCCACTCCTTCCTCAGGGAGCTCCCAAAGCTGAAATAAATAGCTTCTTTATTTCCCCCAGTCCACTACCCAACACCCAGGTTTCTGACCTGTTGTAGCTCTTATGCACAGATCCCATGCTCAGAAGTGCTGGTGTGCAGTGTGGGGTCTTTTTTGTTGTTGAGTTTTAGTTGTTCAGCTTATTGTTGTTTCTAGGGGAGAGATCTGGAGACATCTCTCACTTTTCCATGTTTCCAAAGATCTTAACAGTGCATTCTTTAGTGTTCTAATCTTCTAATATTCTCTAAACATAACCCCTGCCTTTCTTCTCTTCTTTCACTTCTACCTACTAAATTGATGCTCCTTTGGTCTTTTTCTCTTCCTTGATCTATCTTTAGTCCTCCCCATCTCTTTCTATACTATAGAATTCACAAAAAACAAATCTTAGCTGTCTCTGTCACTGAAAGTCTTACCACCAGGGCCAGTGCAAGCAGCCTGATTTGATATGATGAAGGCTGTGAAAGATCCTCAGGTGGCTAACAGACAGACATCTCTGGATAGTAAGGTTTAAGGCAATATGCTGGTTCCCATTGCAGGTCTTCCTCCATCTATAGGGTCACTCTTTTCCTTATTTGTCCTATCTAATTCTAGAGCAGTATCTCAAATTCCCTGGTTATTGAAGTATATCAGATGAAAAAAAAATGTTAATATTGTTCCCTTGTATTCTACTTGAACCATCTCCCAATATCCTGACTCTACAATTTCCTAGAATTTGGATCTCACCTTTGTATAGGAATACAATCACCTCTCATGCTCCTGACCTATATACATTTTTAAAATGAATTTATCCCTTCTTGCTAGACCCCAAAGCTCTCAGCTGTTTTACAATTCTTATCCTCTCCATCAGCCTCTTCTTCAACACAGTAATCTCCAGGGCTTCTTCCCACTGATCCTGGATTATAAACATGCCTTTTTCTGGAGTATTAGTAATCAGAGCTTGACTTTGGGAAATATTTGCATCAAATCAAAACTTTATATATCTGAAAGTTCCATTACATTTTATCTAGCCTAGTCAGTTTTGCAGGTGTTAGTGGTCATTATGTGCTTGCTATATCCCTACTTCCTTGTCTCTTCCTCCAACCTTTCAGGGGCCTAGATTTCCATCTGATGATTCTCTAAAAGAGACGCCTTGAGAAACCCAACAGACTTACCTCACTCTCTCTTTTTTATTAAGACTTTCGTAAAGGAGTTTGATATTAACAGCAATATTGAGGGGAAGGTACAAAGATTTTCTATATTCCCATTGTTCCCATACATGCTCAGACTCCCTATTATCAGTATCCTGCACCAGAGAGGTACATTTGTTATAACTGATGAACCTACATTGGCACCTCATAGTTATCCAAAGTCCACAATTTACCTTAAAATTTACTCTTGGAGTTGAACATTCTATGGGTTTAGACAAACATATAATGACATGTCTCCATCATTATAATATCATGCACAGTGTTTTCATTGCTCTAAAAATCTTCTGTGCTCTGCCTATTCATCCCTCATCACACCTCCCTACTCATGGCAACCACTGATCCTTGTACTGTCTTCATAGTTTTGTGTTTTCCAGAATGTCATGCAGTCAGAATTGTACAGTGTGTAGCCATTTCATAGACTTCTCTCACTTACTAATATGCATTTATGGTTCATTCATATCTTTTCATGGCTTGATTGTTCATTTATTTTTAAAGTTCTGAATAATACTCCAATGTTTGGAGTACCATATTTTATTTATCCATCCACCTGCTGAAGGACATCTTGGTTGCTTCCAAGTTTTGGCAATTATAAATATAGTTGCTAAGAAACATCTGTATGCAGGTTTTTGTTTGGACATGTTTTTATATCTGGATCATATGGTATGAATATGTTTAATTTTGTAAGAAACTATCAAACTGTCTCCCAAAATAGACTCACTCTCTTTTTATACTTTTGCCCTCCTCCTCCAAGGAGAACTCCTTTCTTTGCATTAATTCTTTGGCATTCTTGGCTTCTAAACTGGTATTCTGAACATATCTCTTGCAGAGAGAGACTCTTCAGACTCTTTTCTACTATGATTCACAACCCTGACACCTACACAAATGCTAAGCCACACCAAAAAAAAAAAAGCATAGGTTTGTCCTAACTTTTCCCAGTAGCTCAGAATGATTCACTGACAGCTGGCCAGGCACCATTCCATTCCTATGTCCCTCTTTCCGGTATTTATTGCCATCTCCAAATATCTATGGAGTGCCACTGCTCAAATTTTTGTGACTTTCTTGGACTGTATTTGACTATTTCTCTCTTCTCCTGCTTCTTTTTCTTTCCAGTTGTGGGGAAAGTTGTGGAAAGGTGAGTCCTAGTTAGGAAAACACTAACCAAGGATACTTGCTTACAGTATGAGGCCCCTTCCTCGATATACTTTAGAATATTCATAAGAGTTCATTTGGTGTTCAGGCTGGGTGACTGGCATTAAATATAGTGACAAGTATTTTCTAGTTCTTTATTGATAAAAGTTGTTCATTAAATGTTCTGAGCAGATAATGCATTTATTGTGCACTCAATAAACATTATTTTATGATGATAACAAGGATGTTTCTGCTGGCTTCTTATTGAAATTTCTATCAGAATTCATTTTTATTAGCTAGGAAATAGTGGCCTTTTGCCCTTATAGTAATTCTGAGCATGATATAAGTTTCTCTACTTGTTTCAAAAATTGCTCATCAATTGCTTTTCCCTCTATCTGGAATGAGTTAGACATGAAAGATTACAACCCTGATGTCACCAAGAGCTGATGTACTTTTGGGCCTGCCTTTCATCCCATCTGTGCTCAAGGCTGATATATGGTTTAGAAGAACTTGGTGTCTCCCAGGAACAGAATTTGTTTTCCCTCCATCCAATTAATTTAAGCCATCTCTATTGTTCTGTAACCACAGCTTTTGGGACTAGGGAGAGCCTATGACTCAAAAAGTCAGCCATCTGTTTTTATTTTTAATCACTACAGAGTGTTTGGGTACTGCCCTGCCTGGAAGGAGAAAAATTACATAAACGGGCCTCATTATTTATATGCTATCCCAAGAAAGGTCAGCGTCCTTATACTGACCTTACATAGATAAGTGAATTCAAGCATATACTTCATTCATGAGCTCATTCATATTCATTGAGGCACTTATGGAGGACACATTTTTTGAGTATTCTACTATATATCATATTCTGTGCTAAGTACTAGGGGTGAAAGGATGGAGACACTATTTCTCACCCTAAAAGGGGTAGTGTGGTTGGATAATGAAAGATATGTAAATAAATAATTGCCTAACAGTATATTAAGTGCTAGTAAGTATGGAAGAGGACACTAAAAGATCAGACAAAGGGCTTCAAATTAGAGTAAAAGGGTTTATTGGAAAACTTCCTAGAAAAGATGATGCCTAAGATAAGTCTGAATAAGGGGAGCTAGTCAGCAAAGATGAGCATGTCCTAGACAAGGGAACAAGGAAAGCAGTAACATGGAGACGTGAAAGAGCATGACATCATCACAGGAACTATAATTAGGGGTGTAAAAAGGGAGGTGGCAAACACTGAAGCTGAAAAAGAAAATAGTAGCCAGACCCTGTGGTACCTTCTACATACATCAGGATAAGAAGTTTAGATTTTATCATGAAGGGAGGCCATTGAAAAGGAAGTGACATGAAAATATTTCTTATTTTCAAAGACCAGTTTTACTAAAGGTAGGAGAATAAAAGAGAATAGGGAGAGACTAGAGATACTTAGATAATCTAGATGCAAGTAGATCAAGTCCTAAACTAAGGGAGTGATTGTGGTGCTGCAGCAAATGGATAATTAGAATATATATCTGTGTGTGTGTGTGTGTGTATATATATATATATATATATATATATATATATATATATATACACACATATATGAAGTAGATCCCATAGCACTTACTGTCTAATAAATATGTGTAGGTAAGATCA
Organism: Macroglossus sobrinus; assembly: GCA_004027375.1. NCBI lineage: Eukaryota > Metazoa > Chordata > Mammalia > Chiroptera > Pteropodidae > Macroglossus > Macroglossus sobrinus. The sequence continues at coordinate 192,177 of PVKZ01000674.1, read as the reverse complement.
AGCGAAAATATTGAGATGATCACCCTAGAATGTGTGTGGTTCCTATAACCAATATACAAATCTGATCAAATTATCACTTTCTGTGCATTTGTTATTTCTCTAGCAAATACAAATAATTGATGATCAAATTTATGTCAAATATTATCTTCTCTATGGAACTGGATTAAGTATTTAAGGTAAAACATCTTGAACATATTATGAAGGAAGCAATGTATTGGCTTTGCAACATTCTCTTTCTCCAAGAAATATGACTAAGAACAGGGGAAATAGAAATGAAATTGACTCAAACCTCATTTTTATAATGTAGATACAATAATGTGACTTTAATTTAGGGCAGCCCAATGTATAGAGACTATGTCAAATATTTGAAAAAATGTAGATCACTCTCCTTATGAAAGGCAGTTGGATCAGATATTCTCCCTTCTCAAACTAGGGAATCTTCTGGAATTCTGTGGGATAGAATTTGTGGAAGTGATATAAGTGTTTAAGTCAGAGTCTTGGAGGGAAACAGGTGGCATACTCAAGGGGTTTTGCTGAGATGAGCTTAATGAAGGAATTGTTTAGAGGTGTTCAGGTAGGATTAAAAGAACCTATAAGTGATGAAGAGGAAGAGATTATTAAAGGTGGAGAGCTGTTGCCACCTATAAGATTGAAGGATAAGGGGGAAGCCGTGTTACTGAAACCTAGCAAGAACTGTAGTAGTGCAAGAGAAGCTGCTTGTTAGGAGCTGTGGCTTTACGTAGCATGATGTGATCTCTGCCTAAATGCAACATAGGTGGGAGGGAGACAGGGTCATAAAATCTATATCTCAATCTCTTCCCACTCTCTGCCAGTGCCTACTATGAGCCAGACAAAACCAGGTAAAAGCTGGCAAGGAAGCCTGTTGCTACAGTTCATTGATACCAAATTTCCTTTGGCACAGAGAACAGTCCTTGGGAGTGTGAGGGGCAAAGTGGAAAATAATAGCTCAGGGAGTGTTCTTAGCTCTTGATGCTACTATTCCCTTACACATTGCTTCCCAGGAAGTCATTGTTTTTCTACTCTTCATGGCCTAGATACCTGAACATCCTGTGAACTAGTTGTACCCTAGAAAGGAGACTGAGCAGGAAGGGGTTAATTTGAAAAAAAAATTGTAAATGACTGTCACCTTGTTTAAGGTCCTAGTTAGTTGGAATGTTTCCTCTCCTTTTCCTTGGAAAGGGGATAAGATTTAAGAGGGATTTTTATCTGTGTAGGAACCAGGCCTGCAGGGGCCTATATTCAAAGAGGGGACCCAGCCTTTTGTTCAATATAAATTTAAATTCCTCTCTGCCTGTGTTTGGTTTCTTTCTTGACAAGGTTTTATTTTGTTTTGTTTTGTTTTGTTTTGTTTTGTTTTGTTTTGTTTTGTTTTTGCGTAGATATCTGACTAGCCTGGGCTGTTTCTCCCTGAGACCTGAAGCAGGCTCTTGAAAGCTAAACTTACTTCCTCTGGCTGCTATTGAGCAGAGAGGGAGGAGAGCCCATAGGTCAGGTGAAGGGCTGAACAAGTGAAGTCAGGATCTAATAGACTGGATTATCCTATGCCTGGCTGACTGTCATGCTCCCTGTATATACATAGATGAAATGCCTCAACATGGGTCCTTTCTGACTCTTAAAACCACTTAGATGTTGTGTGTGGAGCGGGTGGGGTTGGTGACAGAGGTGGGAGGCTATTCACTTCAGCTAGGTCACAATAAACTTAGTATTTATTGAGAGTCTATATAGCAGAGAATGCCAGATAGGCAGCCACTGCCCAACTGATATGCCTTTGTGTCTATAGGGTTACAATTTTCTACACCTGAGATGGCCTTTAGTGTACTGCAGTTGTTAAGTCACTCAAGTCTGTCTTGAGTGATATCCTCTTCCTAATGTCACTCATCATCATCCATACTCCCAGGAGAGTAAATACATCCATTCATTTATATTTTCTGGTGACTTCCAGGCAGTGGGCCCCCACCTTGCAGGAGTATATGCCCTGAGCAAAGACAAACAGACTCTGGCCTCTGGGAAAGGGTGTTCTGGCTTCTGCAAAAGTATGTGTCAACAGGTTTGGGCTGAAAGAAGGAAAACTCTGAGAGGAAGAGCAGATGAGGAAACTGCTGGCAAGCAGAGGCTTTATATACCATCCAATAAATTGGACTCAGAGGGAGGGAGTAGCCCCTTCAGAATGTAATAAGGACACTTTCTTCAATATGGCATTCCGTCTTGGAAGAAATAATATGGAGAAGCTTTAGGACTGTATTTCGTCCCAAGGCAACCTGTCAGTGGGGAAAAAAAGGAAGTTTTAAGAAAACTAATAGTGAATGAATTTTGTAAAAGATGAAAGGCATTACACTTGGTGGCTTGAGGGGAAAGGTATGCTATTTCTAGAACTCACAATCAATCTCTAACCTGGTCTAGTAAATTTTTCTTAGCAGACAGGAGGCAGATTGCTTCCAAGGAGTAATCTCTGCCCTGTATTCTTGGTTTAAAAGAATTTTCTGACCTGGGGGTTGGGGCTGAAGTTCAAGGATATTTATTACTAGCCTCTCTTTCAGATGTAGAGATATGTATTTTCAGCTTAGAGATTAAATTCTCCCAGTGTTCATTTCTTTTCTAAGCACATGGAACCCCTGCTGAGTCCTCAAAGCTAACAGCAAATAAACAGTTGCTATGTGTGCACACAAATAATTTATATTTTCATTATACAGAGCTGCTGATATGTTAGGAAGCAAAATCATGGAGAGATAAAATGTTTGGTTTTGACATCAGTACTGTATCCTGCTCCTTCCTCACTCTTTAGAAAAGAGGCCCCCAGAGAACAGTACTTGGAGATGGGCATGTAAGCCAGCTGGCATTCGTGAGGGCAGCCCTGATGTTGGCTTCCTTTTATGTAGTGCTTCTACTTTCTTAATAGGCGGTAACAACTACAGAAGGGGAATAAAGGTAGAATGATCAAGGGGAATAAAGAGGGGAAGACAGAGAAGTAAATTTTGGAATCATTCCAGAGACACATTGCCTCCTCCCCCTGTGACCTATTAAAATCTCATTTTGGGAACTTTAATTTTTTTTCCAAGATATTTTTCTGTATCTTCTAAGCTAAAATACTTCCTCCTAGGCAGCATGGTAATGTGAAGACAGTTCAGGCTTTAGGGTCAGACAGATCAAGGTTTGAATCCCAGCTCAAACATTTCTGAGCTACATGTCTTTGGGCAAGTTACACAACCCTTCTATGTTTATTAAAATTTTTAAGATAACGTCTCCTATCTGCTGTTGGCCTCCACACTACCCAGGGTCTATAGAAGGCATTTTCTGTCCAATGACCCCATACCTTTCAGTTTTCACTGATTAGTCTAACACAATGATTTTTACTCCTGGTTCACAGTAGAATTCTCTGAGAAGCTTTTAAAAAGTTTGAGGCCTATGTCTTACCCAGTTCACTTGGTTCAGAATCTATGAGGGCTACTAGACCATACTACCACATCTTCATTGTTGATATCATCTATTCACCTCCTAGTTATTTCTCATTCATTTAAAACTTCAGCACCTGGCTCACTTTCTTCTTTTTTATTCCTATTTCTGTCACCCTTTGAAAACTTCAAAATTCATTTGAACCATTCTACCAACTTTTTGGAATCTAAGTTCTTTGACTGCTTTACCTCAAATGATAATTTCTTTCACCAAACTTCTACGACTCCCACTCTTGTCATCACCAACAAATGCACCTTCACCAAAATCCAGATTTCAAGCCTGCCATTCCTGACCAATGCTTCTTTAAAAAATGTATTTTTTTTATTTACAATTGGGACACTATATTATATTAGCTTCAGATGTAAAACACAATGATTAGACATTTATATAACTTATGAAGTGATCACCCTGATGAATCCAGTGCCCATCTTATACCATATGTAGTTATACAATACTGTTGATCATATTCCCCAAGCTATAATCTACATCTCCATGTCTATTTTATAACTACCAATTTGTATCTCTTAAACTCCACCCCATCTTTACCCACCTCAACAACACTCTCCTATCCAGCAATCATCAAAATGTTCTCTGTATCTATGATCTTGTCTCCTTAGATTCTAAATTAAAGCTTTTCTGGGTTGAGTAATCTTGGTTGTAGGGCCTTGCCTTTTATCACTGAATATTTCCATCAGCCCCTTCTGGCTTGCAAAGTTTCTGTTGAGAAATCAGCTGACAGTCTTATGGGAGCTCCCTTGTAGATAAGTAACTGCTTTTCTTTTGTTGCTTTTAAGAGCTCTCTGCCTTCAACCTTTGTAATTTTAATTATGATGTGTCTTGGTGCAAGTATCTTTGAGTTCAACTTGTTTGGGACTATGCACTTTTTAGGCTTGTATATCTATTTCTTTCACCATGTTAGGGAACTGTTCCATCATTATTTCTTCAAATAGGTTTTCAACTTCTTGCTATTTCTCTTTTCCTTCTGGTACCCCTATGATGCAAATGTTGGTAGGTCTCATTTTGTCTCAGAGGCCCCTTATATTAACATCATTTAAAAAAATTCTTTTTGCTTTTTGCACTTCTGATTGGATGTTTTCTTCTATTTATCTTCCAAATCACTGACTCAGTTCTCTGCTTCATCTAAGCTACTGCTAATTCTCTCTAATGTATTATTTCAGTTATAGTATTCTTCATTTCTGAATGGATCATTTTTATGTTTTCTTCTCCATTTTTATGTTTCCTGTCTCTTTGTTGAAGTTCTCACTGATATCATTGAGAATCCTATAACCAGTGTTTTGAATTCTGCATCTGGTAGGTTGCTTGTCTCCATTTTGTTTAGTTCTTATTCTGGAGTTTTGTTCTGTTCTTTCATTTGGGACATGTTTCTTTGTCTTCCCATTTTGGCTGCCCACCCATGTTTGTTTCTATGTATTAGGTAGAGCTCTAAAGTCTTCCTGTCTCAGTAGAGTGGCCTTATGTAACAGGTGTCCTGTGAGGCCCAGTAATTCAGTCTTCCCTGATTACTTGAGTTGAGTGCTCTAGGCGTGTCTCTTGTGTGGGTTGTGTGTGCTCTCCTTTTATAGTTGAGATGTGGTTGCTTTTTGCATGTCAATGGGTGGGATCAACCCTCAGGCTGATTAGTTGTAAGGACTATCCTGTTACTACAGTAAAAGAGCTATTGTATAGAAGCTGACCCTATGGAGTAGGATTTGCCTTACCAGGGCTCTGGTGTCTGTCCAATCTGACCTTTGGGTGTGTCTTTGTAGAGGTGGTGCTCTAGTGTGGTCTGAATTTGGCCAACATGTGTGTTGGTTCTGGAGCTCTTGGAAGGGTCTCTGGTGCAGACCAAGGTCAGCCATAGCCTGTGACCTATCTAGGGACACTCAGTATAAGCTACAAGGTAATCTGCAAATATTCACCACTTATTCTAGGTTTAGAAGTTCCTGAGAGAGGATAAACTGCAAACCAAGGGAGGCTGTCACCAATGCTGGGCTCAAGGCTGCTTAGCAAGAGTACCAGGCAAACTGAGTCCAGATGCTGCTTGTTTGGGATTAGTAAACCTTTGAGAGATTTTAAAAAGTTCACCACATAAACCAAGACAGGAACTTTGTATGGAAAAGCCACTGAAAGTGGCTTGGGCGGGCCAATAAGTTGGGTGCGGCAGGGTCTCAGGAAATCATCAGGGTGAGGTGAACAGTATTATCTAGGTCGATGGAGGCTCAAATATGGAGGGTGCCAGAATCTCTATGCTGCGTTAAAGAAGGATTCAACAAAGGAATAAAGGAACAATGCCCTATGCCAGCACCCTGTCTTGGAAAAAGCTGCCCCTTCAGCCTTTGCCCTGAAGCCAGACAATTCAGTTCTTCCTCATATGTTTCTGGCACGTTTGAAGCTATTGCCCCAGTACTGGAGCTCAAAACGAGTGGGGACCTCAGTAAGTTCATGCATGGGCCCTTTAACAGGAATGCCTGGGACTTCAGCAGCTTGTTGTTTCACTCAGCCACAATCTCTGCTGATTTTCACAGCCAGTGTTATGGGAACTTCTCTTCTTGGCACTGGAATCCTTGGCTAAGGAGCCTAGTGAGGGGTTGGGACACCTCAATTCTCAGGGGGACTTCCAGAGCTGAAATATTCCTCGAAATGTTTAACTGCCACATATGGGTATAGGACCAGCCAGTTCTTCATCTCTGACCATTCTACCAGTAATTTTTTTTAAAAAAAAAATCATTATTATGGTGACATTGGTAACAAAACAAAGTAAGTTTCAGATATACAGTAAAACAGTTAGGCGTATATATAATTTCATCGTGTTCACTGCCCATAGTTAGACTTCATTCTGTACCATATATATATATATATATATATATATATATATATATTCACAGCTTCTTAATCTAAACATCTATAGTAGAGCTAATCAGTTTCTTCTATGTCCTGGCCACCATGAATAATGATGCTATAAACATCAGTGTGCAAATACCTTTTTTGATATGAGTTTTCAAGGCTTTAGGATAAATACCCAGTAGAGAGATTGCTAGATCATATAGTAAATCAATTCCTAGTGTTTTTTTTTTAGAAACTTCTATACTGTTTTCCATAGTGGCTGTAAAAATTTGCAGTCCCACCAGCAGTGTATGAGTGTTCCTTTTCACCACATCCTCTCCAACACTTGCTTTACTTGTCCTGTTGGTAACAGCTATTCTAACAGATGTGAGATGGTACCTCATTATGCTTTTGATTTGCATTTCACTAATAGATAGTGATGTTGAGCATCTTTTCATATATTTGTTGGACAGTTGCATGTCTGCTTGGGAGAAGTGTCTGTTCAGGTCCTCTGCCCATTTTTTTTAAATTGGATTATTTGTTCTTTTTTGTTACTGAATTATAAGAGTCATTTCTATATTTTGGATATTAGACCCCTATGGGAGGCATTGCTTGCAAATATATTTTCCCATTTGGATGGTTGTCTCTTTACCTTGTTGACAGTTTCTTGTATAGTGCAGAAGCTTTTTAGTTTGATATAGTTGCAATTCATTTATTTTTGCTTTTAATTTCTTTGCCTTTCAGGTCAAATTCATAAAAATCTTTTTAACGTGAAAGTCTATTAGTTTAGTTCCTATATTTTCTTCCATGTAATTTATTCTTTCAAGTCTTATATTTAGGTCCTTAATCCATTTTGAGTTAATTTTGGTGTTTGGTGATAGACAACAGTCTAGTTTCATTCTCTTGGAATTGGCTTTCCAGTTTTTCCAACACCCTTTCTTGAAGAGGTTTCCCTTTCTCCACTGTATGGTTTTGGCTCTTTTGATAAAAATTATTTGCCCATATAAACATGAGTTTAGTTCTGTACTCTCAATTCTGTTCCACTGGTCTGTGTCTGTTTTTCCACCAATACCATGCCATTTTGATTATTGTCACTTTATAGTATAGTTTGAAGTCAAGCAGAGTAATGCCTTCTCTGCCTTTGTTCATTTTTCTCATGATGGTTTGATGATTTGGGGTCTTTTGTGCTTCCATAAAAATCTGATTTTTTGGTTCTATTTTTTTAAAATATACTGATGGGATTTTTATGGAGATTACATTAAATCTGTATAATGTTTTAGGTAAAAAGGTCATTTTAACTATGTTGATTCTTCCAATCTAAGAACATGGAATATCTTTTCATTTCTTTATAACTTTTCAATTTTTTTAATAAGGCCTTATAATTTTCATTATACAGGTTTTTACTGCTAAGCATTTTATTCTTTTTGCTGCAATTGCAAAAGGAATTACTTTTTCCATTTCTTTTTCTGACACTTTATTATTAGAGTATAGGAATGCTATGGATTTTTGAACATTGATTTTGTATTCAGAAACTTTATTCGCTTATTGTTTCTAGTAGTGTTCTGTGGAGTCTTTAGGGTTCTATATGAAGAATCATGTCATACACAAATAGTGAGGTATGACTTCATCATTTCCTCTTTGGATGCCTTTTATATCTTTCTCTTTTCTGATTGCACTTGCTAGGACCTTCAATGTTATACGAATGACAGAGGTAATAGTGGACAGCCTTGTCCGGTTCCTGATCTTAGAGGGAAAGTTATTAGTTTTTCATCATTAAGTATAATGTTGGATGAAGATTTATCATATATGGCCTTTATTATGTTGAGATACTTTATTCTATTCTATTTTGTTAAGTGTTTTGATCATAAATAGAGGGTGTATCTTGTCAAAGGCTTTTCTGCATCTATTGATAGGATCATATGATTTTATTTTTTAATTTGTTTATGGAATATTAATCGATATGCATGTGTTGAACCATCTCTGTACCCCTGGGATGAAGCTCACTTGATCGTGGTATATAATTTTTTAATATGTTGCTGTATTTGGCTTGCTAGTGTCTTATTTAGAATTTTTGCATCTGTGTTCATGAGAGATATTGGTCCATAGTTTTCTTTTTGGTATGTGTTCTCTTTACCAGGTTTTTATATCAGGGCAATATAGTCCTCTTAAAATGAGTTAGGAAGTATTGCCTCCTCTTTGATTGTTTGAAAGAGTTTGAGGAGAATAGGTATTAATTCTTTGAATGTTTGGTGGAATTCAGTGGTGAACCATCTGGTCCTGTACTTTTATTTTATATAGGGTTTTGATGATTGTTTCAGTTTCCAGATTACTCTATTTAGATTGCCCATTTCTTCTTGATTCAGTCTAGGAAGGTTCTATCTTTCTAAGTACTTTTCCATTTTTTCTAGTTTATTAAATTTGGTGTTCTATCTTTTTTATGATATTCTTGTATGATCCTTTGTATTTCTGCAGTGTCCATTGTCATTTCTCTGCCTTCATCCCTGATTTTGTTTATTTGTATCCTTTTTTTTTTCTTTAGTGAGATAGCCAGGGATTTGTCAATTTTATTAACCTCAAAGAACCAGATCTTTGTTGCAGTTATTTTTTTCTATTGTTTTGTTTTGTTTTCAATTTTATTTCATTCTGCTCTAATTTTGGTAATTTCTTCTGCTGAGTTTAGGCTTCATTTGTATTTTTCTTTTCTAGTTTTTTTTTTAAGATGAAGCATAAGTTTGTTTTTATGGACACATTCTTATTTTTTGAGATAGGCCTGTAATGATATGAACTTTCCTCTTATTACCACTTTTGCCATGTTGTACTATTATTATCATTCATTTCTATGTATCTCTTGATCACTCTTTTTATTTCTTCTCTAACACAGTTATTCTTCAGTAATATGTTGTTTAATCACCATGTGTTTGTGGTTCTTCCTGATTTCTTTTTACAATTGATCGCTAGTTCAAAGCATTATGATCAGAGAATATGGTTGGTATGTTTTCAAGACTGTAATATATGTTGATGCTAGTTCTGTGCCCCAGTATGTGGTCAATCCTTGAGAATGTTCTATGTCCCCTAGAGAAGAATGTATAAGAAGCTGTTTTGGCATGGAAGGTTCTCTCAATGTCAATTATGTCCAGTTGGTCTAATGTGTCATTTAAAGATGTTATTTCCTTATTGATTTTCAGTTTGGATGATCTGTCCATATCCATCAATGGGGTATTTAGGTCCCGTACTACGATAGCGTTTTGGTCTGTTTCTCCTTTTAGTTCTGTTAGTAATTTCTTTATATGTTTTGGGGCCCCCTGATTGGGAGCATAGATATTGATAAATGTTGTCTTCTTGGTTCCTGATTCCCTTTTTTATTATGAAGTGTCCCTCAGTATCTTTCTTTATCTTTTTTATTTTGGAGTCTGTTTTGTCCAATATTAGTACCACTAATCCTGCTTCTCTCGGAATTCCATTTGCTTGAAATATCATTCCCACTCTTTAACTCGGAGTCTATATTTATCTTTGGAGCTGAGATATGTCTCCTGGAAGCAGCATGTGGTTGGGTTTTGTTTTTTGATCCAATCTGAAAATTGTGTATTTGTGTTGGTGAGTTCAGTCTATTTATATTTAGGATAATTATTGAATTATGAGGTTTTCATATAGCTATTTTATATTTTACTTTCTAGTAGTTCAGTGTTTCCATTGCTTCCTTAGCCTTATGTGTCTGTTTTCTTTTTCTTTTCTTTCTTTTTTTTTTGGTTTGGTTTTATGGATTTTCCCTCTGTTCTTTCTTTGTTTATGTTATATACTTCTGTTATAAATCTTTGGCATGTGGTTACCATTACGATTATGTAGAGAATACACACACACACACACACACACACACACACACACTAGTTCATATTTTTCTTCATGTGCCTTATCTCTACTCCCCTTTACAAATTTAGATCTTAGAATCTTCCCCTTTTCTGTTGTCTCAGTTTGTCCCTATGTATGCTGAACATTCATTACTATCTTGCAATAGCAAATTTCTTCTTATTGTTTAAGCTTATAATACCCTGTTCTTAATAAGGAGTACATTCCTCTGCCTCTATCTCCCTGCTTGTTGCTTTACTCAGAGTTATGTATTTTTTGTGTCTTTTTTTAGGGGAGCTGATCCCTTTCAGTATTTCCTATAATGCAGGCCTCATAGTGGAGAATTCCATCAATTTTTGCATGTCTGGAAATATCTTTATGTCTTCTTCATATCTAAAGAAGAGCTTTGCTGGATACATTATTCTTGGCTAGTAGTTTCATTCATTTAATAGTTTGAATATTTGATTCTACTCCTTTCTGGCTTGTAAGTTTTATGCTGAGAAGTCCATCGATAAACTAATAGGTTTTACTTTGCAAGTTACCATCTTCTTTTTCCTGGATAGAATTCCCTTAGAATTCTATCTTTGTCATTGTTTTTTGATAATTTGAATACAATGTGTCTTGGAGTAAGACTTTTTAGGTTGAGATAATTGGGTGTTTGTTGGGAGCCATTATTGTTGAATGCCCTACAAACAGGGTTAAAAGTGCCTGCAAGCTAAAAGTTTGCAGGGCAGGTAAGCTCATTACAGAAGGAGGAAGATTGGATTAAAGATAAGCTCTTTACTGAAATTGTTTGCATATCTGTGGGTGTTGCTTCTCATGCACATTCTAGGGTATAAATATGCTGTTCTTAATAAACTCAGGGATCAATATTCACTGTTAGCCCTCCCAAATCTATCTGTTTGTCTCTCTCTGTATCTCTCTTTTTCTTTCTTTTCTTAATCCTCACTCCCCCTCTCGGGAACTGTTCGATCTTAGCCGGCTGGCTCCGGCAGGTGTTCTGTTTACTTCTTGAATTCCAAGCTCCAGATCATTTTTTAGATTTGGAAAATTTCTATCTACTATCTGTCTGAAAATACTATCTAATCCCTGCTCTTTTTCCTCCCCTTCAAGAATTCCCATTATTTTTATTTTTTCTCTCTTGATAATATCAGCTAGTTCTTGATTTTTTCTTTCATTAGTTTTTAATTTTTTTTTGGTTTCTTTCTTCTTCTTTATGATTTATTTATAGATTTCTGTCTTTGGTATCACTGATCATTTCCTCCATTTGGTTGACTCTATTTCCCAAGCTTACTATTTCACTTTTCATCTCTTTCAGTGTGTTCTTCATCTCCAGAAGTTATATTTGGTTTCTTTTGAGGGTTTCAATCTCCTTGCAAAAAACTCAATTTTCTCATCTAGTTGTTTTTTTTTTTTCAACTCCTGGAATTATTGTTATGAATTGTTTTGGATCTCAGTGAGTTTTTTTCAAAAGTACCATCCTGAATTCTCTGTCATTTAGATTGCATATTTCTATGTATTTAAGCTTGTTTTCTGGAGAATTTTCTCTTTCATTTTGAGCTGCCTTGTCAACTTGGTTGTTCATGGTGTTTAATGGACTATTTCTCCTCCTGGCCATTAATGTAGTGTATTCTGTCTTGCTCTTTTCTTTCAAGACAGCAAATTTATTATATAAAGTTTTCTCTAGCTTGTTGCAAAGAAAGTGTTTTCCTTTTTCATTTCCAGTAGGTGGTGTCTAAGCCTCTTGGATCCCTGCTTTATATAAAGTCTTAATAATGGCATTCTTTTTATTATAAATATTCAATCATGCTCGCTATCCTCAGTCTCAGTTTCTGTCAGTGTTAGTGACAGTTTTGGTAGTGTTTGATGAGATTCCCCTTGGGCTCCACGATGTTATGACATGATGGATATGGGTGGAGGGGCTCCCTGGGTTGGAGATTAGGGATTGCGGCTCAGCCTAGAGTTTTGCAGCTGCCACTGGTAATAATCAACTGTTGCTTTTCTGCCATCCCCACTTCTCTGCATTTTTCTCTGGTTCTCAATCAGTGCTGTTGTGTGGAGCTCACAGTTCTCTTAGGCAAGGCTATTCAGGGAACTTGCACACCTTCTCCCTTCCCCCTCCTCCTGCAGGGAGCTGGGGCTGAGAAAGACAGGATCTTTGTTTCTCCCAGTCTACCACCCAACTTCTGGGATTCAGACCTTTGGTAGCTCTTATTCACAGATCCCTTGTTCAGACATGCTTGTGTACTGGTGGGTGTTTTTTATTGAGTTTTAGATGTTCAGTTATTTTTTGTTTCAAGAGGAGAAATCTGGGGACATCTCTCCCTCTGCCATGTTTTTTGCATCATTCAGCATTCTACCAGTCTTGACATGGCTTTATCTCTATGTCCTTAATTTTAAGACTTCTGTTCAGCTAGTTCAGGTGATTCTCTTTGATGGTTGTTCTATAGTTGAGTTGTAACTTTAAATTGGTCATGAGAGGAAGTGAGCACAGCATTTACCTACTCTGCCATCTTCACCACAACTCCAGCCAACACTTCTTATCCTTTCAGCTCATGTTCTTTAATATTCACTCTATTGACTCTTTGATATCATCCTACTTACCCAACCTAGAGTCCATTGTTCATCAATAAAATCACCTCTTGAATAAATATTTCATTCTTTTGCCCCTCATATATTTGTCATGTATTTTTCCAATAAGTCCCTAACCCTAGTTAAAAGTAATAATCTGCCTGATTGGTGCTTGCACCAAATATTCAACCATTGACAGAGAAAAACAGTTAACTGTTCATGGACCTTTTATCTATCTATACCTACTTCCTTGATGAATTCTTCCAATCTCATGGTTTTAAATATTACCTAAAACCTTGGTATTATACCATGGTACTGTGAAGTATAATCCAAAAGCATGGGAATGCAGTAGAAATTTAGAATCTTAAGCCCCACCCCAAACTTAGTCATTCAAAATCCACATTTTAGTAACATCCTCAGGAGATTCACATGTATTAATGTTTGAAAGGCACTGGTCTATATCAGTGGTTCTCATCTCTGATTGCAAATTGGAATCAACTAGAAAGTTAGAACTGTGTAAATTTCTAGGCTAATGCCTATTAGAAGTTCTAATTTAATTGGTCTAGGGAAGGCTTGGACATTCATAACTTTTATAAGTCACTATATGATTTTAATGTGCAGCCATGTTTGAGAAACACTGACTAAATATTGATGACTCCCATATTAGTATCTCTGAGCCAAATTTCTATTTCCTCTGGGTTCATAAGTCCAACTACATACTTTACATTTCTACTTGGATGTCTAATACGCTTGACAAATTATACAAATCTACAACCAAGATTCAAATCTTTCTCCCTCAATCTTCTTCTTATTATCCCTATCTTAGTAAGTAAATGGCACCGTACTTACTTGGTTTTTCCCCTATCTCCTTGGATGACCATTTTCATCCTTTTTCTGGCTCTTCTGCCTCTGTTTTTCCCCTTAATGTTGAAATGCTCCAGGGAACATTCCTTCTCTCAAGATGCAGAATCTCTCCAGGTGATCTTATCTATATACTGGTGATGCTCTGATTCAAACATGGTCAAGTTACTCAAATTTAACTTACACAAAAGAAAAGCACTAATTTTTTCCCCCTTTCTTCAACAAGTTGCTCCTACCAAAAATATAAAAGTAATCTCTGATTTCTTTTTTTCTCTTGGTTTCTACCACCAATCCATGTGCAAGTCCTGTCAATTCTATCTAGAAAATACATTCCTTATCTGTCTACTTCTCTTATCTCTACTGCTACCACACTAAGACAATAATTATTTAAAAGTATCTTATAAAACTGGGACTAAAAGGGAAATAGTCTAACTTGATAATATATATCTATCAAGCCTTCAGTCAACATCATACTAAATAATAATTTTAGGAACATTCTAATATAAATTTTAAAAATCAATAAAAATATTTCATCTCCTTGGAGGCACAGCTGCCAGAAAAAGCCTGAGCCATGGCCAGCTGAGTAGGCTATGTGCTTTTAATGACTTTGGAACAAAATATGGATGAAGCTCTAGCAAAGGTTGTGCAAGTACAGAAGCTTCAGCAAAAGGCAGATGCCTTGGATGCAAGGATGCAACAATTTGAAGCTGAGCTCCAAAGAATGCCACCTTCGGAGTCACCCTCAGAGGCAGGGGACTCCCAGAGCATGTGAGTAATTGGCAAATGTATGCTGAACTAGTGCAAATTATTCATGAAGTGGATATGCAACAAGCTATGTTTAATTTGAATACAAGGGGACTGGATGATGAACGGTTTATGACTGGCATGCAGGACCTAGTGTTAGGGACTACCCCCTCTGCTGCTTTTGCCTCATTGGTTGCTATTCTGCCTCCCTATGTGGGGAAATATATACATAAAGTGACTACAACAGTGGCTGCTGTAGAAGATATAGAGGAGAAATACCATGAGGGCAGGGGCAAAAATGTCCTGGGCAGGGTCCTGTTTGAGTGACCAGAACACAAATGTGTACTGATTTGCTAGCTGTAGGAGTTGATCAAGACAAGTTATACCACCAGCCTAATGCAGTGTTGCTAGAATTGTGGCAGCAGTTAAAACTTGAACAGCAACTCAGGCATGGGCAGAAACCTCCTATAGAAAGAGCTAGGCCTATGGCCTTGCAAGACTTTTTGAAACCCTAGGACTCTCTGTTAACCCTATATGATCAAGGGGAAAGGCTGAGGTTCCCATTTGGAAGGGATAGATGGGACCAGAGGCCACATATGAAATAAGCAATCCACTTGTCCCCAAACAAGATGCAAAGAGTCATAGCACTGGTGGGTACTGGGGCTGACTGAAGTCTTATCTGTGGAAATCCAGACAGATTCCCTGGACAAGCCACTTATGTGGAAGGCTATGGGGGAAAGACTATTAAGACCAAATCTGTGACTTTGCTTCTTGAAATAGGATGTTTGCCCCACATCTGCATAAAGTACATGTTTCTCCAGTGCTGGAGTATATCCTAGGGGTGGATGTGTTGCAAGGGCTCAATCTGCAGATCTCTGCTAGTGAATTCTGTCTGTAAGTCCAGGCGGTGAAGATTGTAGTGCAGGGACATACACATCACCTGCCACAGAAAGTTCTAGAACCAAGGCACATTGTCAATGTTAAGCAATATTGCTTGCCTAGTGGATCTGATGAAATTGGGGCTATGATTCAGGAATTAGAGAAAGCTCAAATTGTGTGCCCAACTGATAGTCCATATAATGCCCCTTTGTGCCAGTGAAGAAGCCTGATGGCTCATGGAGAATGACTGTATAATATCGGGAACTGAATACAGTGACTCTTCCACTGCATGCAGTGGTACCATCCATCCATGATCTAATGGATTAACATACAAGGCTGGAAACATATCACTATGTTTGGGATTTAACTAACTTTTTTCTCCATAGATTTGGCTCCTGAGTGTCAAGATCAATTTGCCTTCATATGGGAAGGAAGACAATGGATTTTTGTGGTACCACTCCAAGGTTACCTACATAGCCCAATAATTCGCCATAGGTTGGTAGCCCAGAATTTGGCAACCTGGATCCTACCAGAAATGGTGGAATTATTTCATTTGACATATATTGATGATGTCATGTTAACCTCTGCTTTCCTTACATATCTAGAGCAAACAGTGCCACTGCAGTTGCAGCATCTAATGCAACCAAGGTTCAGGGACCTCGCTGTCAAATTCTTGGGTTTTGTCTGGTCGGGTAAGATGAAAGTTATCCCTGGTGCTATAATTGATGAAATACAAACATATCCATGACCCACTACAGGTAAGGTATTGCAGAGTAATGTGGGCCTTTTGGGGTACTAGAGAGTGTTTGTGCCCCACCTAGCACAGCTAGCATGGCTGTTGCTTGGCTTGATCAAGAAGGGAACTACTTGGGGATAGGATGAAATGATAGAGAAGGCATTTACTGCCACCAAGCAGGCGGTGCCACAAGCCCAAGTCTTACGGGTAACAAATCCAGGTAAATTTTTTGAATTAGATGTGCATGTAACAACAGAAGAATATAGCTGGGGACTATGGCAACAGTTGGAATGAACTAGAACCCCAGTGCATTTTTGCTCCCAATTATGGAAATGTGCAGAGAGCCAGTACTCCCTAATAGAGAAGCAATTAGCAGCTGTATATGCAGCCTTGCAGGCTACCGAGGCAGTAACTGGCTGCTAACACTCTGGCCATGGAATTACTGACAATATGCTGGGTGCTGAAGTTTCTACAGATCTAGAAGTGTCTTCCTACAAAGAAGGGAAATGCCCATACCCACTGATGCATGGTACATAGATGGGTCCAGTAGCAGGCAAGGAGCCAAGTGGGTAGCTATAGGTGTGCAACCCACTACTGACCACATTTCGTATGTTACAGGTATGGGCCAAAGTAGCCAATGGGCTGAGCTATGCGCTTTTTGGATGGTTATAGACCTTGAATGGCCCCTTGACTGTTTGTACTGACAGTGGGACAGTGATCAAAGGCCTAACATAAAAGTGGCAAAACTAGCTAGTAGGCCATAGATCCTTGTGGGGACAAGCCATGTGGCAAGACCTACAAGAGATAGGACAGGAAAAGGTTACAACTGTCTATCATGTTACAGGCCACGTCCCTTTGTTAACTCCAGGAATGATGAGACAGATGCCCACTCTTATGTGTGATGGCTAGAAAAGGCTTCTACCACTGATGTGGCACACTGGCTCCACAGACAATTGCAGCATGTGGGTGCTAAAACTATACGAACAATGAAGCAATTGTGGAACCTCCCCTCGGAGTGAGAAGATGTCACAGATGCCTATACCAAGTTTCTGGTATGCAGTCAAGATATGCCTCATCTTCACTGCATGAAGCAGAAATGTGAGCAAGTAAAAAGGGGATGGGTCCCATTGGCCATATGGCAGATAGATTATATGGGACAGTTTCCAAAAGCTCAAGGAGCGTAGGATGCCCTTATGGCAGCAGATATAGCTACCAGATTGTTGTTTGCATGGCCCTGTGTGGCCACATGGGCAAGTGTAATATCTAATTGGCACTGGGTCTTAGCTCTCCTAGAAGGTGGAGCCTGCCTCCTAGTGGCATGTTGTTTGTTCCCTGTATTATTGTTGTGGCATATGGATACAGAGCTCTGTCCTCCTGCAGCATTCCAAATACTCATGAACTCTTGCTGCTGCTGCTGCTGCTATTACTACTACTACTACTATTACTACTACTACTACTACTACTACTACTACTACTACTACTACTACAAAATACGTAGTTGTTTTTGTAGTACAAGGTCATGAGTATTTGGAAGGTTTCTTTACTAAAATATCTTCCACACTATCCTATCATTTACCTCTTAAATTTCACCATTATAAGTTATTCTTTTGGGTTATGCCTTGTCCAAATTTCATTTGGAGTATGATCTCAGCAATTTAGCACCATTAATTTTATGTGATATCTTGTTTTCCTTTATTCCTGTACAGATGGGTAACATGAAGGGCATGGGTACAGGTTTGAGAAAAGAAGTGAAGGGATAAATTTCAAATGCAACATTGGGTTACTTAGCTCTTTTCCTTAAGAATGGCCTTGTTTAGAATTGCTTCTAGTCATTCGGTCTCAGCAGGAGCCAACACTCTACCGTCTGTTATTTATATTGTGAATGAGAGGTTTGAAATCTATGAGAAATATTTCTTCTGTTATGATTCCCTAGCATTCCATGTTATGAGGACTATTTCTAGCTGTTTTGTGTCCTGTTATTTTTTTCCCCTTGTTGGGGACCTTCCAATAGAAACAAACCCAGTACGCAATTATTATTAGCCAGAATTCTTCCTGGACCTGGCGATATTATCCTTAGCTCTCCTGTTAAGAAAGTTTCATTATTTAGCTCATATCTTATTTTATGAATATGGTCATAGAATTTTTTGAAGTGAATTTGGGAATAATTGTAATCAGTGTGCAAATGTGCAAAGTTTTATGAAAATACTTGTTTCTAATTAACTTCTCTTAAAAAACAACCTTATTAAATTATAATTTAAGCGAGTTCACAGGTTTTAAGTATATATTTTATCTCTTCTTAGTAAATTTGCAGGTTTGTGTAACCATCACCACAATCTGGTTTTAGCACATTTATAGTTACCTTCCAAATGCATTGTTCCATTACTCATTATTCTTGATGGAAGTCCTAGAAAATATCAAAACTTTAGTTACATAGTTTTATGGGATAAGTGCCTTCCAAGAAAGTGGTACACAATGAATTTTTGTAAAATTAATAGAATTTTAAATGACCAAGAGCTTTTATTATTTTCATACAATTAGAAATGCACTTAATGACATGTATGGGAAGAATGTGGTTATCATGCAAGAGTCTGACTGCACTGGATATTCTCATGAAAAGATTGCATTAGGGATAGTTACTGCTAACTGCTTCAAAAATAAATAAAATTTTCAGTGTCCTAACACAACAAAAGTTTCTTTCACCAAGTTTAATTCAGGTTAGTAAGGATTTTCCTCCAAGTAGTGACTTGGATTCAAATCATTTATTACCCATTTTATGACACCATTATCTCAACATGGAGTTTCCAAGATTATAAGAAAAGAGAAAAATGAAGGAGGAAACCATCTCTGAATACTCTGGATCTAGAAATGGTACACATAAATACATTTAGAGATCATTGTTCAGAACTAGTACATGTCCCCATACTAATTGCAAAGGAGTTTGGGAAAATAAGTTAATACATGGATCATTACACGAGCATGGTCTCAGTTATAGTGGTTAATCTTTGGTGTGTTATTTTCCTCCTTCTGTCCTTATTTCAATCTTTCAGAATGTCTCTAAATATCACATACTTCAGATTTCACAGTTTTTGCTTTTTAGAAGTAAGAATCACTCGTGAACATTTAAAAGGTATAATTCTAGCTAGACTGTAATACCACTGTTTACCAAGAGGTGACACAAGTGAACACACCTGCTCTTCAGTCTGGAAAATCCTCTAAGATTGTTAGATCTGTATGACAAACTGGTTTGCTTTATCAATTTACTGAGATTAATTCTTTGTAAAATTCATATATCAGTACCAATAGATATCAAGGCTTTCATGAATCTCTATTTTTTCAGCTTTGTTGAGCTATGAATGACAAATAATATGTATTTCAATTGTATAATTTTAAGGTATACAATGTGATGATTTAATATACATATATATTGTGAAATGTTTACCATAATGAAATTAATTAACACATCTATACTTAACATAGTTACCATTTTGTGTGTACGTGTGGTTAAGAATCTTTACATTGCCTTTTATTACATTATCAGCTCAATAAATCACCATTTGATCATCCTTATTAGTTAGTGTTCATGATAAACGTAATAAAGAGGTCTTTTTTCCTGTTCCCTAATCTCCTTTTCCTCAATACTTGTCATACTCAATACCATCTTGCAATAATATATTCAAGGTCAAGAGCCTAGACATGAAAGTTGCTGAAAATGCCCAGAGACATTGGTTCCAGTGCTGGCTCTGCTACTAATTAACTGTGTGACTTTCAGTGAATCTCTGCTTTCTTATGTAAAAATAATAATTATAATATCTTCCAATGATAGATGAATAGTCAGGATAACTTTCTTATAACAGCCTTGAAGTCTGTTGCCAACTAATTGTACCTTCCTGCATTCCAGGAGCTTCTTCTTCTCTGAGAGTGTTGTTTCTGGGGTCTCAGCCCTTCCTAAATTTCTGCAGTACTTCTCTACAATTATTGTACATTGAAATATAAATTGTGCTGTTATAATTTTCACCATTCATTATATTTTCCTATATTTATATATCTCCTTTCTAAGCCACATCTGTGTCTTAGCTCCTTTGCACTCCCAAAATGCAAAGCCCTTTTGGCCTGAACTTTGTATACTTCATCACTACTTTATAGGTCACACATGTTCTCATTATTTATACAAAATTCTGACACGCTAGCATTCCAGGATCCTGAATCAAACTCCAAACTCTTGGGCATACAACCGAGAAAAAAGGACTATTCTCATTATTATACAAGCGTGCCTCCTCTCTCTGAAACTGCACTTCCCCACAGATCTCTAAACTCTTTAACAATTCTGCTCTCTCAGTCAGGACCATGCTTTTGGGTCTGAGTCAGCCATAGTTAAGAACACTAACTCATTAATAACAAAATTGCCTTTCTGTACTCTAAACTCATGCTTGACTAGGGTTGTTTTCAATTAGCAAATATGGAGAGAAAAGGCTTTTTTCCTTTTTTTTGGCATAGCTACTCTTTTTTACAGGATAGTTGGGAAACTCAAAAGAATCCATGCAAATATATATGGTATATTTACCTTTGATAGATATAAAGCATAACTCAGACATTATGCTTTTTAGGAAATATATATGGAATCATACTCTATAATTTATCTTTCCCTGGTTGTTTTTAGAAAGAAAATGTTCTCATCTTTATACACCTTAAGTTTCAAGGACTTTCATCATTTCTATTACTGATATACTACCCTTCAAACATAATCATATTTATTTACCATTCCCATTGGGTTCTGAACAATAATTCACATTTTTTTCTTCTACAAATCATAGCAACGCATGGACATTAGCCCTCTAACCAAACTGATTCCCAGATGCAGCACTAACTCTAGTTTATCTTGTTTCCATGTCTTCACCGATGTACTATCTTCTCTTTGAATTTATATTTTATTTTTAACTGAAGTATAATTGACATTCAACATTATATGACTTTCAGGTTTACAACACAGGGATTCAACATTTATGTACTTTATGTGATCACCACAATAAGTCTAGTAACCATCTATCAACATGTAAAGTTACTACAATATTGATTATTTTTCCTATGCTATACGTTATATCCAATGATTTACTTATTTTATCACTGGAAGTTTGTATCTCTTATTCTACTTCAATGTTTATTCATCTCCCTCACCCCCAACCCCCTCTGGCAACCATCAATTTGTTTTCTGTATCTATTAGTCTGTTTCTGTTTTATTTGTTCATTTGATTTATACATTTTACAAGTAAATGAAATCATATGGTATTTGTCTTTCTGTGTTTGACCTATTTCACTTAGAATAATACCCTCTAGGTCCATCCATGTTGTCAAAAATAGCAAAGTTTCATTCTTTATTTGGCTGTAATATTTTATTGTCTTTGTGTGTATACCAAAAAGCATTTTTCACAGAACTAGAATGAATAATCCTAAAATTTATATGGAACACAATCTTGAGCAAGAACAAAATTGGAGGTATCATGTTACCAGATATCAAACTATACTACAAGGCTATAGTAATCAAAAAAGCATGATCCTGAGATAAAAACAAACACATAGATTCATGGAATAGAATAGAGAGCCTGTGAATTTGACTTTAAAGTCTAAGAAAGTTAAAGCAAAAATAATTGAATGAGACTATATCAAACTTAAAAGCTTCTGCACAGTGAAAGAAACCATTAGCACAAAGAGGCAACCAACTGAATGGGAGAAGATATTTGCAAATGTCTTCGATAGGGGACTAATATAAAAAATATATACAAACAACTCATTCAAATCAACAATAAATAAAATAAGTAATCCAATTAAAAAATGGGCAGAGGACCTGAATAGACATTTCTCCCAAGAGGACAAACAAATGGCCAACAGACATATAAAAAGATGCTCAACATCACTAATCATCAGGGAAATACAAATCAAAACCATTATGAGGAAACATCTCACAACTGTCACAATGACTATTATCAAAAAGATGATAAAAATAAGTGTTGAGAAAGACATAAAGAAAAAAAGAACACTCTCGTACTATTAGTGGGATTGTAAATTAGTGAAGCCACTATGAAAAACAGTATGGAATTTTCTCAAAACATAAAAAATAAAACTACCATATGATCCAGCAATTCTTCTGAGTAATTACCTGAAGAAAATGAAAATACTAATTTGAATTTATATTTTGGACTATCAGACAAGACTACAGTCAGAAACCTATTTTATTTCTAAATGCTAAAAAAATTAAAAGAATTTAGATAAATTGCAGTATTTTCTAAAGCAGATTTGGGGTTCTACTTAGCTTGTGAAATATAAATGACCACCACTCATTCCTACATACTGTTGAGAACTTTTATAAAAGCAAACAAACAAACAAACAAACAAACAAATGGATAGTTTCATTCTTCTGGCCAACTATGAGGGAAAATTTATTTTCAAAGTAGTGTTCCACCACAACTGTAAACTCAGTCATTTTTTTTATTTTTTGCTGTTTAATCTCAAGGTCTACACTAGGATCTGAAATGATGGGAACAGTAGGATCTACTATATTTCCAGAATAATGACAAGAAAATGAGACATTGGGGAAAATTCTAATTATTGCTAGCTCCTGGATTTGTACTGATTTATGGACTCACAGGTCTGTAAACCTGTGCATGGTGAAGAGGGCAGGGTATAGAGTATATTTTGGTATGCATACATGCACAAATATCTTTTTATTATTTGTGGTAGAAAAAAATCTAAAATTGCATTGGCCATCACTGAGTAGGTTTCACTCCCTAAATATGATTAGATATCACTCCTGTGATATTTGTTATATGATACAGTTGACCTTTAGATCAGAAGATAATCCCAGTGAGCCTAATCTAATCACATGAGTTCTTAACAACAGTAAATGTTATCTGATTGATGGTAGAAAGGAAAGGCAGAAGAGGAAGTAAGAGATCCAAAACATGATAAGGATTAGAAGTACTGTTGTGCCTTCGAATATGGAGGGGACTATGTGAGCAAAAAGGGGCATGGCCTCTGGGAAGAGAGAGTGGCCCTCTAGCTATAGTCAACAAGAAAATAGGGACCACAACTACACAAGCTTAAAAAAAGAGCCCCAAATTTCCAGATGAGAATTAGCTCAGCTGACAACTTGATTTCAGCCTTGTAAGACGCTAAATAGAGATTTCAGTGACCATATGCTGTACTTCTGACCTACAGAACTATGACTTAATAGGTGCTATTTTAAGCCACAAAGTTTATGGTAATATGTTAGAAAGCAATAAAAACTAATATATTACTGAATTAATCTTGTCTCGGGATCATGGAGCTCCTAAAGATATGGATCATGTCATCTCTATGGAAAAGACTCACTGTCCCTAATGCAAAGTCTTGTGTTCAGTAAATACTCTAGAACTATTAGCTTATGACAAATAAGCTCACTGGGCCAGGTGCAATTGTTCAATGTGGACTTGGAGTGTCATTGAGCTATTTCTCTGTCTCACTTCTACTATTTAAACTGCTGGCTGGAAGACAAGGGCCAGAGAGCCAAGGGGTTCAGCTTAGGTTCTCTCTTCTTTTACAAGAAGGGTTCTTCAGGCACACACGGGTTTAACAGCAACATCATGTGATCCTAGGCTGGGCTCCCTTTAGAATGTGGAAAATAATATTGTAGATAAAAATAAACCACAAGGCACTTGCTGCCCTTGGGATGTTCTTGGGCTGATGAGGAGTCAGATGATGAAGTTACACTTTTAACATGATCATGAGAATGGAAAATGGCTCATTCATCTTTCAATTCTCATTAGGGTCTTTGTGTAGAGAAAGGTTATATTTATAGGTACTTTGCAAAATGTAGTTCCCTTCCTGTTAGCAGGGACACAGCAGTGGGCACTGTAATGTTGACTTAAATTTCTCTTCCACCTCCATCCTTTTCTTTTCTTTTTTCCTCCTGCTTCTCTTTCTTATTTCTAATATCATTTACTTTTTGGCTGTTGAGCTGTTTGGTTGGAAAAGTGAAAGCCCCAAAGCAGCAGCAGAAAAAAATCAGCCTCTCAAAGTGAGATAAATGCCCTTTATTCTTCTTTGAGCTTCTCACTGCCCAGAGTGTAAGAGTAGAAAATAGAACAATCTAAGAGAAGCAGAGAGCAAGACCTTTTCCATGGTGTTTAGAAAAGACTAAAAATGGGATGAGAAAGGAGGATGTGGTGACCCTACTTTTGTCCCTTGGCAGTCACTCTAAACATTTCTGGAGTGCTGTAATATTTACTGTCATTTCATACCATGTCATTAAACAAGGTATAATGTAATTTCAGTGCAAGTATCTCCTGTGTGCCCAGACATTTGTTGTCTCTTCCTGGACTCGAAAGGAAACAAAAGATTCGGTTTCTGCCCTTCAAGAGCTAATAGAATTGCTGGAAAACATAGAAATCATATGTGACAATGATATGCAGAAGGCGCAAGCAGCCCCAGAATTATGCAGAACTAATGGGACAGGGTAATGAGGGGCTGCAGAAGAGAATAAGGGTTGTGACTTAGTGGGAGCAACAATGATGGTTATAGAGGAGTGAAGGAAGTTTCTTTGTGGCATAAGATTGGGAAAAAAGCTGAAATGTAGTTTTAAGGATGTAGAGTGAGGTGGGGATAGACATTCTTTGTACCCAGTGGTTGCAGAATTTGCACGTTGTTCTAAACTGAATTGTGTCCCTCAAAATTAATGTTAAAAACATGGCAGAATGAGAGATGTTCCCAGATCTCTCCCCTTGAAACAACAATAAGTTGATCATCTAAAACTCAACAAAGAACACACAAACTGCACACCAGCATGTCTGATCATGGAATATGCGCATAAGAACTACCACAGGTCAGAACCCCTGGTGTCGGGCAGTGGACTGGGAGATCAAAGAAGCTGCCTCTCCCAGCTGCCAGAGTTCCCTGTAGGAGGAGGAGGAGGGGAGAAGGTACAGCAACTTCCCTGAACAGCTCTTCCTGCGACTGCTGTGAGACCCCATGCTGGGAGAAAGGACCCAGTTATAGGGCAGAAGACAGAGAAACAGGAATGGCAGAAAAGTGGGAAAGGAAGAGAAACATCAGTTGATTTTAGCAGCCATGGTTGCAAAACTGAGACTGACCTGCAGCCTCCAGTCCCCAACCCAGAATGCCTCTTCCCCCATACTTGCTGGGACCAATCACTGAGGAGTCCCAGGGGAATCTGAGCAAATACTACTGAAACCATTGCTAACACTGACAGAAACTGAGACTGAGGGTAGTAAGCATGATTAAATACCTATAAAGGGGAAAATATATTATTAAGATTTAAATAAAGCAGAGTTTCAAGAGGCTTAGACACCAAGTACGGGAAACCAAAAGAAAAACACCTTCTTTGCACCACGCTAGGTATCATTACATAATGAATCTTCTTTTTGAAAATAAAAGTACAGAATACACTTTTATTAATGCCCAGGCAGAGAAATACTCCATTAAACACGATGAACAACTAAGGTGACAAGGCATCTCAAAAAGGAAGAGAAAAATCTCCAGAAAATAAGCTTAGAGACATAGAAATTTGTGACTTAAATGACAGAGAATTCAGGATGCTACTTCTAAAATAACTCAGTGAGATCAGAAACGAATCATATCAACAATTTTAGGAATTGAAAAACAACTAGATGAGCATATTAAGTTTATTAGCAAGGAGATAGAAACCCTCAAAAAGAACAGAATAGACCTTCTGGAGATAAAGAACATATTGCAAGATACAAAAAATGAAATAACACGTTTGAGAAATAAAGTTGACCAAATGGAAGAAAGGATGAGTGATACCAAATATAGAAATTTAAAAATAAATCAGAAGGAAGAAGAGAGAAACCAAAGAATAAAAAATAATGAAAGAGAAATACAATATGATGATGTCATCAGAAAATGAAACGAGAATAATGGGAATTCTCAAAGAGAATTTTAGACAAAAAGTTGATGAGAATTTCACAAATCTAAGGTATGAGCTGGAGCTTGGAGTTTGAGAAGTCAATAGAACACCCAATTATCTCAACCCAAGAAGGTCTTCTCCAAGACACATTGTATTAAAATTATCAAAAATGAATGACAAAGACTGAATTCTCAGGGCAAGCAGGAAGAAAAAATAGTAACATATAAAGGTAAACCCATTAGATTATCATCAGACTTACCAGCACAAACCTTAAAAGCCAGAAAGAAATGGAATTAAATATTCAAACTATTAAATGAAAGGAACTACCAGCCAAAAATAATGTATCCAGCTAAGCTCTCCTTTAGATATGAAGGAGAAATTAAGACTTTTCTAGATGTACAAAAACTGAGGGAACTCTCTACTACGAGGTCTGCACTACAGGAAATACTGAAAGGGGTCAGTTCATCTAAAATAAAATGACAAAAAAACATAATTAGAAGCAAGGTGACTAGCAGGTTGATAAAAGCAGGAGTGCAACCGTTACCAGGGATATGGCATTATAAGTTTAAAATAAAAAGAGATATGCTATAGCAAGAGAGTAATGAATGTTTAGTATACATAGGGACAAATTGAGACAACAATGACTGAAAAGAGAAAGATTCAAAGATTCAAATTCCCAAAGGGGAATGGAAATAATGCACATACAGAAGAAAAGGGGAGTATATATAACTATCTTAACATATTCATAATGGTAACTACACACCAAAGATTAAAAACCAAAGTATATAACATAAAACAAGAAAGACCAGAGGCAAAATCCACAAAAGGCAACCAAAATAAAGAAAACAGAAACACAAAGACAAGGAGGCAATGGAAACATAAGCTACCAGAAAGCAAAAGATAGAATGGCTATAAGAAGACCTCCTATTTCAATATTCACCCTAACTGTAAATAGACTAAATACATCAATAAAAAATACAAAGTTGCAGATTGAATCAAAAAACAAAACTCAACCATATGCTGCCTCGAGGAGACACATCTCAGCTCCAAAGAAAAATATAAAATCAAAGAGAAAGGGTGGAAAACGATATTTCTGGCAAATGGCTTTCAGAGAAAAGTGAGAGTAGCAGTACCAATATTGGACAAAATAGACTTCAAAACGAAAAAGGTGGAGAAAGATACTGAGGGACACATTGTAATGATAAAGAGAAACATGCACCAAGAAGATATAACACTTATTAATAACTGTGCTCCCAGTTAGGGAGCTCCAAAATACATAAAGCAATTACTAATCAATCTAAATTGAAACAGACCAAAACACTATCATATTAGGGGACTTAAATATTGCACTGTCAGATATGGAAAGATCATCCAAACAGGAAATCAATAAGGAAATAACATCCTTAAATGACACATTAGACCAACTGGACATAATTGACATTTACAGAGCCTTTCATTTCAAAACAGCTGCTTATACATTCTTCTCTAGGGTACATCGAACATTCTCAAAGATTGACCACATACTGGGACACAAATAGCCTCAACAAATATAAGAGAGTTGAAATAATACCTACCATATTCTCTGATCGGAATGTTTGAAACTAGAGATCAACTATAAAAAGAAAGTGAATAGAATCACAAATACATGGAGATTAAACAACATACTATTGAAGAACAATTTGATCAGAGAAGAAAAGAAAACAGTGATCAAGAGATACATAGAAATGAGTGATGATGATAGAATACCATATCAAAACATTTCAGACATGGCAAAAGTGATCATAAGAAGAAAGATTATATCATTACATGCATATCTCCAAAAACAAAAACAAGCTCAAATAAACAACCTAATGCTTCATCTTAAATAACTAGAAAACGAAGAAAAAATGAAGCCCCAAATCAGCCAAAGAAAATATATAATGAAAATTAGAACAGAAATAAATGAAATTAAAAACAAAAAAACTTTAGAAAAAATAAATACAACAAAAAACTGGTTCTCTGAGGTTAATAAAATTGACAAACCTCTGGCTAGACTCACTAAGAAAGAAAATGAGAAAGGACACAAGTAAAGAAAATCAGGGATGAAAAAAGGGAAATTACAACAGACACTGCAGAAATACAAAGGATCATACAAGAATATTATGAAAAAGTATGCAACACCTAATTTAACAACCTAGAAGAAATGGACAACTTTCCTAGACTGAATGCAACTTTCCTAGACTGAATCAAGAAAATGCAACTTTTCTAGATTGAATCAAGAAAAACTAGAAAATTTAAATAGACCAATCAGCAGAATGGAAATTGAAACAATCACCAAAAACCTACATAAAGTAAAAATCCAGGACCAAATTGGGTTCACCAGTGAATTCTACCAAATATTCAAAGATTTAATACCTATTCCCCTCAAACTCTTCCAAAAATCAAAAGAGGCAATACTTCCTAATTCATTTTATGAGGCCAATATTACCCTGATACCTAAACCTGGTAAAGATGGCACACACACACAAAAGAAAACTACAGACTAATATCTCTCATGAACACAGATACAAAAATCCTAAATAAGATACTAGTTAACCTAATATAGAAACATATTAAAAAGATTGTACACCATAATCAAATGAGTTTCATCCCAGAGACACAGGGGTTGTTCAACATATGCAAATCGATTAATGTGATACACTACATAAAAAAAATAAAAAATAAAAATTATACAATTGTATCAATAGATGCAGAAAAATCTTTCTACAATATACAGCACCCGTTTATGATCAAAACACTTAACAATATTAGTATAGAAGGAAAGTACCTTAATATAATAAAGCCCATATATGACAAGCCCTCAACCAACATTATACTTAATGAAAACCTAAAAACTTCCCTATAAGTCAGGAACAAGACAAGGCTACCCACTATCACCAGTTATTCAATAAAACATTGGAGGTTCTAGCGAGTGCAATCAGGCAAGAGAAAAATGTAAAAGGCATTCAAATAAGAAACAAAGAAATCAAACTGTCACTATTTGCCAATGACATGATTCTATATATCGAAAACCCTAAAGACTCCATAGGAACACTACTAGAAACAATAAGTAAATACAGTAAAGTTTCTGGATACAAAATTAACGTTCAAAAATCCAGAGTGTTCATATACTTTACTAATGAAGTTTCAGAAAAAGAAGTGGAAAAAATAATACCTTTTGCAATTGCAACGACAACAAAAATACCCAGGAATAAATCTAATGAAACATGTAAAAGACCTATATAATGAAAACTATAAGACTGTATTAGAAAAAATAGAAGATACAAAGAAATAGAAAGATATTCTGTGTTCTTGAATTGGAGGAATTAACATAATTAAAATAACTCTGTTACCTAAAGCATTATACAGATTTAATGCAATCTCCATCAAAATTGCATCAGCATTTTTTAAAGAAATAGAACAAAAAAAATTATTTGTATAAAAGCACAAAAGACTTTGAATTGTGAAAAGCATCCTGAGGGGGGAAAAAAATGAGACAGGAGGCATCATTTTGCCCAACTTCAAATTATACTACAATGTGACAGTAATCAAAACAGCATGGTATTGGCAGCAAAACAGACACACAGACCAGTGGAACAGAATTGAGAGTTCAGAAGTCAACCCATATTTATGTGGGCAAATAGTTCTTGACCAAAAAGCTGAAAACATAAAGTGGAGAAAGAAAAGCCTCTTCAATAAATGGTGCTTGAAAAACTGGAAAGTCAGCTGCAAAAGAATGAAACTAGACTGTTGTTTAACACCACACATCAAAATTAAGTCAAAATGGATTAAGGACCTGGATATAAGACCTGAAACAATAAAATGCATAGAAGAAAACATAAGAACTAAACTCAAGGACATTGGACTTAAAGAAGATTTTATGAATGTGACTTCAAAGGCAAGGGAAGTAAAAGCTAAAATAAATGAATGAGACTATATTAAACTAAAAGGCTTCTACTCAGCAAAAGAAATCATCAACAAGGTAAAGAGACAACCATCCAAATGGGAAAATATATTGGCAAGCAACAGCTCAGATAAGGACCTAATATCCAAAACATACAAAGAACTCATACGACTCAACAACAACAACAATAACAACAAACAACAACAACAAAACAATTCAATCAAAAAATGAGCAGAGGATCTGAACAGACACTTCTCCCTAGAGGACATACAAATGACCAAAAAATATATGAAAAGATGCTCAACATCACTAGCTAGTAGTGAAATACAAATCAAAACCACAATGAGATACCGTCTCACACCTGTTAGAATAGCTAAATCAATAGGAAAAGTAATAACAAATGTTAGTGAGGATGTGGAGAAATAGGAACCCTCATAAACTGCTGATGGAAGTGCATATTGATGCAGCTACTATGAAAAATACTTTGGAGTTTCCTCAAAAAACTAAGAATTGATCTACCATATGATCCAGCAATCCCTCTACTGCATATTTACCCCAAAGACTTAAAAACTCATATCCAAAAATATATTTGCACACTGATGTTCATAGCAGCATTATTCACAGTGGCCAGGACATGGAAACAACCAAAGTGTCCTATGATAAATAATTGGCTGTGGTACATATATACAATGGAATATTACTCAGCCATAAGAAGAGATCAAATACTGCCATTTGCAGTTACATAAATGGATCATGAAATAATCATACTAAGCAAAATAAGCCTACAGAAAGGGTTGAAAATCACATGATGTCATTTATATGTGGATATAAACCTAAAAGCAACAAATGAGCAGGACAAAGAGAGAATCATGGTCATGGACAATGGACTAGTGGTTCTCATAGGGGAGTGGGGAGGAGGAGGAGTAAAAAATTAAAAAAATAAAATGTCAAAAAATATTTGTTTAAATAAATAAATGATCCTGAATGTCAAGTGTAATTTAAAAATAAAAATAATAAAAAAATAATTACAAAAATTAATACGTTCAGATCTTAACTCCTAATGTGACTGTGTTTCAAGATGTGGCCTTTAGAGAGATAATTACACACAAATCAGATCATAAGGGTGTGGACCTAATTCATTAGGACTAGAGTCCTTAACAGAAGAGGAAGAGACACTAGGGAGGCATGTGCACAGAGGAAAAGGCTATGTAAGGACATAGTAAAAAGGTGGCTGGCCATCTGTAAGCTAAAGAGAGGGCCCTCAGGAGATACTAATTCTACCTGCATCTTGATCTTGGACTTCTAGTTTCTACAATTATGAAAGAATAGATTTATATTGTTTAAGCTACCCAGTTTGTGGTATATTGTTAAGGCAGCACAAATTGACTAATACACATGTGAAGAAAGATTGTTCTTAAGCTCTGGTCTCAGGGCTGAATGAGAATTGTTCTAAGTCACTTATTCTCAGAGGCAAAGTTTTAAGCAAGCTGACAATGATGAGTGTGTTAGTTCTTGAGAATACAGATAGGTTCTAGCATAACTGTCAGCTAGGTGAACTTTTGTAAGTCATGTTATTTATCTGGGTCATTTTGTCTCTTCAGTGAATTAGCTTAATAAAAGTAACTTGCTAATGCATGGATACAAAGTTCAAGCATGATTTCATGTACACATGGAATCTGAAGAACAAATTCAATAACAACAACAAAAGTGGAAATAAACTCATAGATATAGAGATTATTTAGAGGGATATTAGATGAGAAGGGTTTTAGAGGGACAAAAAAATGGCAAAGGGATTAAAAAGTACAAAGGAATAGTTGCAGAATAGACATTGTGATGGAGTGTAGCATGGGGAAGATGGTTAATAATGTTGCAATAAATATGTAAGGGGGTAAAGGGTACTAGATTTAGTGGGGTAATCACTTTGCATGTTATGTGGATCTGTCATCACTATGCTGTACAACTGAACCTGGTATATTATTGTATGCCAACTATAATTGAAAAAAAAACTCACTGAATTGTATGATGTAAATACAAGCAACTAATTGTCTATTGTATTTCAATAAAAATTTTAAAATATCAATAAAATTATAATTACTTTGATATGCTTTTCAAAATACTCATGCTCTACTGCTTTGCTTCTTGTTTCTATTAGGAATCCCTAGTTTTGATATTGCATATTATTTAAGGTCAATAAGGTCTTCGGTCTTACGCATCTATATACCCCTGCTTCTTGTTATTGATGTCTTCTAGCCCTGAAAGAACCAGTACCTTCTGCCTTTGAGCTGGGCAGAGTAAAAAACTTAATCCATCCTATGATACCACCATTATGTGCTAAGTGAGAGAAAAATGCCACTCCTAATGTGATAGTTGTGGATAACCATGAGAGTAGTGAGCAGAGAATGTCGGATCTCTCAGCTGTCGGATTGTTTAGTAGTTGAGACTGAAATTCTGCTTTGTGTTCACTCTTAGAAAAAGTGTCGCCAGTACTGGAGGAGGTGATATGCAATAATGTAACTTTTTACCGTTGGAAAAGAGCCTTTATCCTTAGCAACAATTGCCTCCTATTAACCAGGCACATATTAACTGTAGTTGTTCATTCAGATGGCCTGAATGCAAATCTATTCATAGAGACTTAGGACCTAGGTACAAGAATGGACTTTTGTTGAGTTCATAATCATGACCATAGACCTCTTGGTTCTCCCCTGCCACTAAGCCTAGTTATCTCTATTAACTTGTTCTCAGCCTTCCCTACTCAGATGCATTTACCACCCACCTGAACTAGGTAGGCCCTGAAGCCACTGAAGCCAATACTAGAAATTCTGCATACAGTGGAGTAAGTGGTAGAATGATTGAGCATCTCTTCGTCTTCGATGAACCTCTAACCCAGGAAGCATATTTATTTCTGTTGTCAATGTTATTTTAGGGGTCAGAAATTACTTGTCTACTTGGCTCTTCAGCCAATCATTGGTAATGCTAAATAGGGAGCTTGTGGGCAACAAGGTTTCCTGGGAATAGTGCAGGTTATTTTGAGCTTATCTTATTCTTAGCCAGCAGCTTGGGGCATTGATGTCTGCACATGATTTATTTTTGCATGGTAGTAGTAGCAGCAGATCTCTTTGCTTCAAGTGCTTGGTGTTCAGTATTATAGAAATTAATTATAGACAAATCAGTTTCCTGATGCCAACTCAGTCTCCTCATATACCTAGTCAGGAGGAAAATTTAATATACTCAGCCTGCTATGTGAGCACATGCAGGAATGCCAGTGCCCACAGGAGATCCTGGTGCCTAATACAGAAAACAACCAACCTAGTACCACAATATGTGTAGTCTGATTTAGAGATGCAAGAAACTAAAGTCCCCATCATTCTGATGTGGCAAGACTGGCAAGGAACTGGGCACTGGGAGAGGGGCTGTACAAAGCACTAGAAAAGAAATGCCCTATTCCTTGTGCTCCTCCCTCTGAGAAAACAAGGATGGACAACCAACACCTGCGCCTTCTCAGTGCATCACACACTAGGTGATTAGTTATTCTGATTCTCAGAAAGCCCTTCTCCAAAAACTCTACACTTTCAAATCCTTGGCATGTAGAATTCTTTAATAATTTCAACCCCTTCCCTAGCTGCCCATACGAATGCTGAGAGCAGTGCTGGCCTTATAGTAAATATTTGATAACTGTCAAATAAATGAAAAATGAATGAATGACCAATCTTTATTGGTGGCTTTCATACTTAAAAATCAACAGAAAAAAAATGAACTTTTTTTTTTCAAATTTAATTTTACTCTGAAACTCAATACACAGAATGAATAAAATAACCATTTTGATTATTATGTTCCCAGGGGGTGGGGGACAGAACTATGTCTCTCAGTCTTCCCCCTCACTTTCTCCTATGGGAAAGAGTCATGCTAAAAATCCCTTAGCAGGGTTCATTAAGTACTATGGTTTGCCCAGCTCTATAAGAATTCTGGAGGGTTTAAAAGGAGTAGAAACTTTATCATGGGGTAGACAGAGTTTAAGATGGACCATAAAACATATATACATTAAAGATACATAAAAGAATTAGGAAACCCTGAGGACAGAAAATATCACAATGGGCTGATTCCATAGAAAAATGTTGGCTTTAATAAGCTAGGCCTTAAAAGAAATGCAAGATTTTTGTTTGTACAAAGTGTGAAAAGTGCTCCAGATTGAGTCCACAGTGTAAGTAAAGGCACAGAAGCAGGAATAAGCATAACATTGCCACCAGGATGAAAGAAGGGGGTGGTAGTGTAGCAGCCTGACTATGTAAGCAGAAACAGTGTGTGTGTGTGTGTGTGTGTGTGTGTGTGTGTGTGTGTGTGCATGTGTGTGTGTTTTATGTGTTGGAAAGGGTGGGATTTACCAGGCAGGAAGCTAGAGTCAGGTGATGATGGCCTTGAAAGGCTACCACAGAAATTGAGGAGCTGATAGAATGTGGGGAAGCCATAGAGGTTTTTAAATATGTAAATACCTCCCTGAGAAAATGTCTCTAACAGTGATCTAGAGCAGGTGTTCCCCACCCCTAGGCTATAGTACCAGTCTGTGGCCTGTTAACAACTGGACCACACAGCAAAAGGTGAGCGGCAGGCAAGTAAGCAAAGCTTCATCTGTATTTGTAGCCACTTTCTAACACTAACATTATCACCTCAGCTCCACCTCAGATCATCAGGCATTAGATTCTCATAGGAACACTGGTCTCTGGTGCCAGAAAGGTTGGGGACCGCTGATCTAGACAACACATACATGGAAGGGGTGAGAATTCACAAATTCATGTAAGGTATTACTGCATTAATACAGATTGGAGGCTTGTCTCTCTTTTTCTACTAAGTATCACTAGTCTCTGTTGATTTGGGTTGGGCCAAACTAATCGAGAAAATTACTATATGTTCTATTGCAGGTTGTATGGCCTGTTCAATTTCAACCCATTTTTAAAGTAACATCATTATCCTACAGGAACACAAGCTATCTGACTGTTCTAGGCAGTTCAATGAATTTCCAATGAAGTGAAACAGCAAAAGGAAGGCAGCTTTTAATAGCACTGTCACTAAGAACTGGCTTGAGCCAACACAGACCTGTGTTGAGGCATTGACTTAGCGTGGCATTATATTTGGAGGCACTCAGATTCGGCACAAAATGATGATTTGTTTTAAAGTATCTGAAGAAAATTATAAAGCACAATTGGATTACAAAGATTCTGGGAAAATTTGCTGAAATTACAAGCTCTAAACAATAAATCTAAGTAGTCCAGTCTGTGCACAAGCAGTGAGCTGCATTTGCCTCAAAGAATGTAATTAAATCTGGAGTTAGTGCATTTATTTCATCTTGTCTCTCCAGTGCTGCAGGCAGCATTTACCAATTCCCAACTTAATTATGATTCAGTTTACTATTATGTGGGGTCCAACTTTAGGTGTCTTCTCTAGGTTAGGGTATTAGGACAAAGAAGTAGGAGTGATGATGATAAGTTATAAGGTCTAGGTAAAGGAAGCTCATAGAAAATAACACATCAGGAGAGGCAGATATGACCAGCTAAGAGCTTTCCTTTGACCCTAGAGATGTGATGGCTATCATTATAAGTGAATATGACTCTTTTTAGAGAAACAAAAAAAGAATAAACAACAGATGGTAGGATAGGGTGAGGCCAAATGTGACTGTGAGGTCTATCTAATAAGAGATATTTAATGAGCAACTTAAAATCATTAATTCTACATATTCAATAAAATTTTAATAAGTAAACTATTAAAGGCACTAAAGAATCACCAATGAATAAAAATACTTTCCACCATGGAGCTTATATTCTAGCATGGGGCAGGAGATAGTCAAGAAGCAAAATAAACTTTCCCTGAATGACTTCATCCAATCTATAATTTTATTTATTATATATTCTGATTCCCAAATTTACAAATCTATACCTGATATCTTCCTGGGTCTTGAGACTCATTAATCCAATTGCCAAGACAAGGTCTCCACTTAGGTCTCATGGGACTCTCTAGTTGAACATGACCAAAATAAAATTCTTAATATTTCCCCCAAAATCTGTTTCTCCCACAGCATACTCCATCTTGATAAATGACCTCATCATTCCTCTAATTGCTTAGGCCAAGACTTGAAAGTCATTCTTGATTCATCTCTTTTCTTCACCCTCTAGCTTCTTATTTATCAGCAACTCTTGTTGGTTCTGCCATCAAACTACATAGTATATCTGATCATTCCTTACCATCTCCATGGCTATCACCCAATACAAGTTGTTGTCATCTCTCACCTGAACAACTGCGAGCAATCAGTCTCCCCAACACCAGTTTTTCTCCAACTAATCCATTCTTTACGTAGCGCCAAATTATCTTATATAGGAATATCTTTTGTTGAGTAGAAGAATGACTTTGAAAGAAGAGGTGCAAAAGAAGAACTAGCATGACAATCCAACTACAGATCTATTTTAGGAAAAAGCACTTATGAAAATTGAGAATCTGGCAGTCTTAATGTATTCCCAAGGGTACCTACATCTCAGTATGAAAACTGTTATCTTAGACAGTATGTGTGACCCTGTATCAAGTGCTTTGTTCTGTAAATTATTGTCATCAGAACCATAGAACTTAGAAATCAAGCTTAATTTACTCTGATTACAATATGAAATCTATCTAAACAGTTTCAAGGGAATAGGGAATTAAGACCAATTCTGGATGTAGTCCTAGCTTAGAGGTAGATCAAGGAACATAGTAACCTCGGAGCAATCCTTTAGCCCAGTATTTGCTGCTTTCCTTTTTCCAGTTCCTCCATTAGAAATCAAAGATCTCATCTTTGTGTCTATACCACAAGATGAGTTAAGGTGAGCAAGGTTTCTCTCAAAGTAAGAGAAGTGTCCTTTGGAATGATGATAAATACTTTGCAATAGCATTGAGAGTGGATCTTCCACCTAAATTAGCACCTACCACATTCACTTTCCTGCCTGCAAACAATAAACTGAAGATGTGTGGAGCAAGGCAAATGCTTGTTCTTGTCAGAATTCAAGAATAATGATACCTTCCCCTCCCTTGAAAAAAAAGCAAACTGACAGGTGGCAGCTTGCATTTAATTTTTTTAATATTTGCATATGAATTATACAGATACAAAATCTCCTTATCTTGGTAAGAATGGATTCTTATTCAGTGAGAATTAACAATCATTATTCTTGCCTGAAGGAATGATAAATATTTATAACCAAGTAACCACTGGAGGTTTAAATATCACATGGAAGATTTAGCTGTTCTTGCTGTGAGAGGAATGTACAATAAAACATAGTCTAGAAAGCTAAGGTTTCAAAGTCCCAAGCTCCTTTCTGGAGGTTGCTGGGGCCAAAATGACGGCTGCAATACTGACTCCACAAAAAAGTAGGCTGATACAGTTATTTATTCCCCAGTCAAATGATAAAGCTCTATTAATGTTAGGTCCAGATCTTGGGTCTTTTCTCTCTCTGTACACCTTTCCTTAATAATCTCATCTAGTTTTATGATTTTCATATCTTCATCCAACACTACTCTCCAAACTCGATTTATAAATCAACTGCCTCCTTGACATCTTCACTTATATGCCTAATATACATCTAAAACTCACTAAGTACAAAACTGAATCTTGGCTCATGCACAGTGTTCCTCATCTCAGTTGTTGGCAACTCCATACTTCCTATTGTTTAGGTTCAAAATGTAGTAATCCCTGAATCACCTCTTCTATTGCAGCCACCTCCAATCCAACAGGAAACCTTGTTAACTCTACCTTCAAAATATATCCAGAGTTCATCCATTTCTTACCATAGTCACTACTTCTATGCTGGTTCTGACCGCAATTACTACTTGCCTCTTATTACTGTGATAGACTCTTAGTTAGTTTTCTAGCTTCTAGCAAAAGGAATCATGTTAAAGTATAATTTAGCATCTTAGTTCATTCTGTTATGACAAAAAATAGCATAAACTAGGTGGCTTATTATTAGCAGAAATTTATTTCTCACAGTTCTTGAGGCTGTAAAATAAAAAAAAAAAAGGCTCCGGAAGATTTAGATTCTAGTGCAAGCCTGCTTTGTGGTTCATAGATGGTTGACTTTTTGCTGTGTCCTCACGTGGCGGAAGAGTTAGAGAGATTTCTGGGGCCTCCTTTATAAGAACACAAACCCCACCCATGAGGGCTCCACCCTCATAACATAATTACTTTCCAAAGGCACCACCTCCTAATACCACATCACATTGGGGATTAAGTTCCTATAAAGGAATTTTTGGTGAGGTAGGGGACATAAATATTCAGTCTATAGCAGTAAGATTTGAAAACCCCTAAGAACTTTGAAAAGTATTACCACATAGTGAGATTTCAGTAAATATCTACTAATAAAATATAGATTTGTCTTTCTCCTTTTTTCCCTTCCATGAAAGTCATGTGTTTCACTTTGCCATTCAAAATGTAGAAACCTCATTCATTCATTCAACAAGTGTTTATTTGTTGAATGGCTATTCTGTGTTGTGAAGAACTGAGGAAAGGACATCATTGTTTGGTTGTGGAAAACTCTGAGTGAGAGCTTCATAGCCTTACACAGATGGCTTCAGTTTTACTCCCTCTCTATGAGGAAGTCCCTGAATGAATAGTCCAGGCCTGAGAATGAGAGACATACCTTCAGAAAGAGTGTCTCTTAATATAGAATGGGACCTGCTATCACAATTTAAACTACCTTAAAGCCAAATGCATATAAAATATCTTGTTCTGGTGTATATGTTCTGTGGGGCTGTGCCTGTGATTTTATATATAAGGTCTAAAGCTTCACAAACAGGGATTCTGGTGCCAAGGACAATTCTAAGAGATATATAGCTCAGGTAGAGCTGCCAAAGCCCCATCACTTCTTTCCTGCTCCTTTTTCCCTAAACTGCAAAAGGGCATATTGCATATTGGACAAAAATAATACAGGAAAGAGTCACTCTAGGTCTCTAGAAGATCAAAATAAGCTTACAGATAGAGTCTAAGTGCCTCATATACACGTACTCCAAATACACTCAGCATTTGATTCACTCCAACACTCTTGAAAATTGGCTTAGGTTATTGCAATCACATACACCAAAGTCTGGTTATTGTCAGTCATATCATTTTAGTAATGCTTCATTTATACTGGTCTACAGAAGAGTGTCTTCCAGGCCACTAAAGTTGATCTACTAAAGTGTCAAAATGTATATAATCATTCTAGCTTATAAACTCATAAGCTTTGATGGGACCTCTGATTTATCTAGTCCAAATCTTTTATATTATCTAGCCCAGGGTTTCATAACTGTGACAATATTGATGTAAAGGATATGAGTGTCAGGGCATGTAGCAGCTATTCTTAACATTAGTAATCTTTTGTATAGCCTCCTTGATTATCAGTTGTGCTCCAGGCAGAATAAGGGACCTGAAAGTCAACTGTTTAATCATTAATCATCTCATTACTCCCATATCGGGAGTCTGAATAGGCTTCTCAGTATTTCACTTCAAAACTGGTCAAAGTTGTTTCAAATCAGACCTTCAGACTTTTCATTTGACACTTTGGGTTCTTAATATAGGAAGAAAGACTTGTCATTTTTATTCTGGCCCTCTCAAATATGCACAGAAAAAAATATGTGGGTATTATATGTGAATGCTACTTATGCACGCAGATTTGAAGTTTGCACAGTTTATGGAGTGCTGCCTTCAATAGAAGAATTTGGCAGGTAGGGGCACAGGAAGAATGTATATAAAACAGCCTAGGCTTAGCATATTGATGAAATAAGCTACTGAATAAACAGACACTTAACTCCAGAGGTCAGAACAGT
This sequence comes from Macroglossus sobrinus, assembly GCA_004027375.1. Taxonomy (NCBI): domain Eukaryota; kingdom Metazoa; phylum Chordata; class Mammalia; order Chiroptera; family Pteropodidae; genus Macroglossus; species Macroglossus sobrinus. The sequence continues at coordinate 152,604 of PVKZ01000674.1, read as the reverse complement.
TGTCCAGATAGAGAAGCTTAATTACACAAGTGTACATCCTGTTATAAACTCCAGGATCATATCATCTTTCCCCAGACATAGCTCCTGGGCAGGGAGGGGCCTGTGGTGCATTCAGAGCTTGTGAAAAGTCACCTGCCAATGCATGTACCAGAGCGTTCATCTGTGTAGCATATATCAGGTTTGTATATGATGATAATGATGGTGATTATATTATTACCTTACCTTTTATGAATATTCTACTTTTCAGAGTACTCTCACATCTATTATTTTCTCCTCTTCAAGAAACCAAGACATAATAGAAATAAGTGACTTACTCAACATCCCACAGCCAGGGCAGAGCAGAACTGAACTAAAACTCAGGTCAGCTGATGCTCATTCACTTTCTATCTAATTACACCGAATCAACTGTCATAACTTATTAATGTTACTTAATGGCCAAAGGAGAGAAGCCTCTCTGGTTCCCCAGAAGTTGAAAATGCCTATGGGTTACCGCAAACCAAAGTTCAAAGCAGAATCTAAATTTCCAGGACAGCATCAGAAGTGAAGGAAAGAAGAACCTTTAATTCAGTAGGTGTTCTACACCAGAGGAGACAGAAACTTCAGAATAACCAGAGAAACATAGCCAGAAGTGCAGACTTGGATCAGGACAGGTATTTGGATTGAAGAAGCTGAGAAGGAGGACTTGAAGGTGGGTACAGAGAAAGCCATGACTAAGAAGACAGATGAGATTTTTTTCTCAAGTTGAATGAAGTGGAACCTATTGCCTATGTGGTTGTAGTTTGTACTTTCCTAATATCCTTACATTTAGGCAGGTAGCATAGGGTTACAGAAAGGGTATAGAGATAAAAGTCAGAACATTCAGGCCAACAATCATGAGCATTCAAATCAGAAGGTGCATCAGAGGCCAAATCATCCTATTTGTGAGTCAGACAGATCTCTGATGCCAATAAACTAAAATAACTCTTTCTGTCTGAGTCAGGTGACCTTCCCAGGGAGTCTACAAAGTTCTCATATTAAGTAATTTAAACAGGTATAGAAAGTGTTTCACATTAGCGCTTTGAAAGCCTTAATCTATGATGGCTAAACTCCTATGTAACTGAATGACTCCTAGCCAGAGGAATGATAACCAGCAGAAATAAGTTGAAAGTGTCTGACCCCTGTATGTTAGTCTTGGAAGGATGATATGTAAAGACTGACTTTTTATAGATTTTAAGATAAAGTACCATTGACCTTTGAACAATGCAGGAGTTAGGGGGTGCTGAAACTTACGCAGTTGAAAATCCACATATAACTTTTAACTCATCCAAAACTTAAATTGTCCCTTAGTATCTGCAGGAGATTGATTTGAGGACATCCCACAAATACCCAAATCTGTGGATGCTCAATGGTGTCAATCAATGCATACAGTTGTCTCTATAAATCTGTGGACTCCCAACTGAGGATCTAAAACAGTATAAATATTGGAAAAAAAAATCTGCATATAAGTGGACCCCATTCAATATCAGTTCAAACGTATGTTGTTCAAGGATCAAGTATAAATAAATTAACATGGCTCTTCTCTAACTTATTTCTCCAACCAATTCTCTCATCTTTCTCTATCTTACACTCTATGTTCCAACCAGACTACTTTTTTTCCAGTTCCTTGAAAGTGCCAACCTTTCTTTTGCCTCTGAACTTATGTGTATGCTATTTCTTCTGGAACTTTCTTCTTTCCCTTGCCATGCTGCCTTGACATATTAATCCTTCAGGACCAACTTAAAAGTATTTTCCTCTGAGAAGTGTTTTTTTGGCCCTGCCCAACACTGGATTAGGCACCTCCTCCATGCTCCTTTACACAATGACATACCCACCATCTTGTATCCTATATGCTGATATAGTTACAGGTAACCTTTACCAGAGTGTAAGCTCCATAAGGGGCTTTGTTACTGCTGTGTACCCATGTCTGGCAAAATACATGACATACAGCAAGTATGAAGTAAATATTTTAATTAAATTAATAGAAACAATAATTTGAACTCAGAAAATGTGTCATGTCATAAAGCATTCATAGAGGTAGGATATTAGTCCATTCCAGTAAATAACTGAGACTTTGTTTAACCTAGTTTAACCTAGTTTGTTTTCTTTTCCCCATCTGCTGGTCATTTTATTATATATATTTCTTTTTCTTGCACTTACTTACCTCTCTTTTAATATCACTCTGCTCTCTACTCCTTCCAAATTCTGGTAGGAATTACTTAGGACAAAAGGACCTAAGTAATGTCCTACATGGTAGCTGCTCATAGATGCCTCTGTCATTCTTCCTGTACTCCCCAGCAATAATCCATATTCTGGGACTTGTTCCCCCATTATACCCACCACTATCCTCCCTCATGAAAAATAATCCATCTTCTTTCCTCAGATATCAATGAGTTATTATACTAGAATGCAGTTCTAAGTTATAAAGTTATGTCAAAATGCTGATGCCTAACCCAATTGTTTTAAGTTTTAGGACATCCAAAAGGTTGATAAATAAACAATCCATTTCTGAAGCTCTGGTGCTTTAAGCCAGTGAAATAAATCTGTGATATTGGAATTTTAGTTGAGCTTCATGTTTGTGAATGGGTGCTGTTGGACAGTGGTAGGTGTGTTGGGGAGGGAGCATCCTCCAAATGACACAATGACCTAAGTAATGACCTACATGGTATCACTATGACTAGTCTTAGAAACATGAAAGTAAAAAATCTAAGTCAATCACATTTACTGTTTTGGGAGGAGCTCAGAAACTCTGTTAAAATTAACTTTGCAACTATTGGATAAAGTGGATTTCCATTACCAGTGTTCTTCCTGTTCCATTCAATTCAACAAGTTCTACTGAGTGTTACTGAAGAAATTGATACTAGTGTTTCTAAAATAAAGAAAACAATTTATATTTCTGTAATGGTTAACTAAAGCAAATTCCTTACTAATCAGAAATGATTTTGCTTTCCCTTCATCATCACTCACCTCACCCCAAAATATCCTCCATCAGTGCCTCTGACTTCCTCTTGCTTTGTATCTCACTATAGTAACCTCCCAAATGCCCTGTTTATAGGTCAGTTCTCTAACTACTAAATACTTTCTGTTTAATATGGAGAGTGTGTCATAATTATGTCAATGGTGCTGAAGGTTAATGGTACTGAAGATTAATGGTGCTTTAGCTACTTAGCTTTTATTTTAAAAATATAGTAGCAAAAACAAGATCATCTGAAATTAAAGGGAATTTCATAAAGTACAATTGAACAGGGAGCAGGTATCTATTTTTGCTGTCAAACCATGTAAAAAATGTTTGTCTCTTGCTCGTTTATCTTCTGAATGGTTATACTTAGGGTGCAAATATCAGAAACTTACTAATGATTGGTCCTGCTCTGGCATAAGTGTGAGTATAGGACTCCCTGAGTCTATGGTCACTTGACAAACTGCTGTGGACCCCTGAAGATGACACCACAATAAGCAGGGAATTTATCTCACAGGTAACCCCCTGCCTGTTTCCCAAAGCATTTTCCTCTTGCCCTTGATTTAAAAGCAGTTGTCCTCTTGGGACTAATTTTAATGTAATAGCACCTTCCCTTGGAGACCCTCCAGCATTTAACAGGAAGAAATGATGATATATCTGTTGTTTTCCCTGCTGATAGAAAGTGTCACAGAACCTTGCAGAGCTGCTCCATTTCCAAGTCATGCTGTCTGGCATCAAATGGGCCTTTGCTGCCAATCTTCAAACCTTTCATTATTTTCATTGACTTCCCAGTGTTCCCATCACAAAGTCTGTTTTAGAGTTGATCTCTCCTTAAATCTCAAACTCAATTATCTCCCACCTCCACTCTTACTGAGAAGATACGTTGGCCTCTTCCTTGGGAAAAGAAAATGGGGAACTGAGATCTGATATAAAAGAAGAGAGGTAAGATGAGTTGCAGAGTATACTCCATGCTTTTTTGCCATGTAACTTTGGAATAGATACAGCTCAGGCCTTGAGATGCTACTTCTGCATATTGGAGACAAGGAATCTGAGATGTGATAGGATGACTAACCATCCTGGCTTGCCCGGGACTAAGGACCTGCCTGGTAAATGAACTCTGAATGCTAAAATTAGGACAGCCCTAGAAAAACCAAAATGGTTAATTACCTTATATGTGGGCAGGGAGATGAGAGAGCCTATTGGAGAGGGTATTTTAAAGCAACCCTAAACTGTGTGGCACCTTAAGCTATGTGTATTATAATGAAGCTTATCCTGTCCTTGTTCATCCTTGTGATCTCATGTCTTATCGCTCTCTCTTTTGCTCATTTTGCTCCAACCACACTAACCTTCTTTCTGTTTCTTATTCATCCCAAACTTAGTCCACGCTGTGGCTCTTCTTTCTGCCTGAAAACACTCTTTCTCTAGATCTTCACATGGCTTGTTCCTGTCTTTCAGGTCTTGACTCAATTTTAACATCATCAAAGAGACCTTCTCTAAGTGCTCACTGTAAACTGGCCTTCTACTTCTACCCAGTCTCTTGCATGTTATTATCTTTTATTTTCATCATTGTACTTAATGCTAGAGCAAATAATCTTATTAATCTGTTCACTTGTTTATTGTGTGTCTTCACCTCTACATGAAAGCTTCATGATGACAGGAGCCATGCCTTTCCTGTTGACTGCTCTATCACTAGCACCCAGAAGAGTAGCAAGAGTTCACTATCTTTCTGTTAAGTGAATTAACAAATTCAAGTGCTTGTGCACTGCAAGATCCATATCTTTGGTGGGGACAATACAGAATTTCTAGCCAAGGTATCATAGCTCTAGTTTCAAGATTATATCTTAGTAATTTCTTAGAAGGACATTTACACAAAAGGGATTTGAATATGTATGTGCCTTGCAATATTCTCTGGATCTTTGATAGAGGATAAAAAAAGAGTCTAGTTATCTGGGAGTGCCATAAATTATTGGTAGAAGGTGCCTGACAAAGTTAGAATATAGAGAATTTAGCTTCCTTTGAGTGAATAGTTCAGCAAAAAATTTAGCCCTTCAATTGGAATTCAGTTGCCATGAAAGAGTGTAAATTCATAAGAAGTAAGTATAGAGCCTCTTGATGCCAGAACTTTTAATTAGACAAAATGAGAATATAATTAAAGGAGAGAGAGAGAGAGAGAGAGAGAGAGAGAGAGAGAGAGAGAGAGAGAGAGAGATCAGAGTTTTAACAGGAGTCTTAAGCATATTCATGAGGCCAGGACTCTCATCATAGAAGATATTCTATTAGACTGCCCAAATTTAGCGGAGGAACCTCTTTCCTGGATGGAGAAGGTAGAGTGTAAAGGTTGGGTTACAGAATAATGTAAGAAAGAAGCAGAGGGTACTATGAGGTTACAACTCTTGGAGCTGCTTCTGAAAAGGGGGTCATCCAATCAAATCATAATGCAGCCCAGACAGCCTTGAAATAAAAAGAACAAAAAGTAAATTATGAAGTTGTTTTTTGAACTTTTTGAATATTGAAACCAACAAGTAAACTGTAAAAGTGATCTATCCCCATGGGTAAGTTGTGGGGAGAAGTGCTAGAGAAAGAATGAAGGAAGACTAAAAACAGAGACCGTAGGCAAAGAATAGGGCAGGCTATTCTAGTTTGTATTCTAAAGCTAAAATAGTTGCTAATTGTGTGTGTGCACATGCATGTGTACCTGTGTGTTAGGGTATACTGCATGCCTTCCCCCCCCCCCAAATTGCAATGGCAAATTATCTGGAGAATAATTTTGTCCCTAGAAAAAGAGCCTGCTATGTGATTGGATGAATAAGCTCTCAAATTTTGGATGAGTTTTTGTGCAAGGTTACATGTATTTATGTGTGTCAGTGCTATGAATATTTTCTTTCTTTGTTATGTGCTGGCCAATACCAAGTTAATTTGACTTAGAATAACTAAAACTTTTCTTTTTTTTCTTTGTTTTTTTTTTCTCTAGAACACAGAGAATACTCTGCTTCCCTAGGCCATGAATAATTCCAGGGACATTGGCTAACTGGGTTTTGTCATCTTAAATGACTCATTGTGCCTATCAGGTTTAATGAAATGCTTCTTCTCCATTTTCTTATAAGCATAGAGTAGGAAAAATGCAACAAAATTACTGAGAGAGGAATGGAATGAGGGAACTTACATACCATAATATTCTTGTGAACCAAAAGCCAAAGACAAATGGTAAAATCAGTTTAGGAAAGAGAATCAAAGAACAGATGGCAGCCATGTATAGTAATATTGTATGAGTATGAAAGAAGGAGTATGAAAAGTTCAAAGATGTGTCAAATGAATATAAACAAAAGTCAAATTTTTAAAAAAAATTGTATTTTTATGTTCTGAAAGAATTCTTTTTATATGCTATTCTGATCTAGGTTCTTTGGTAAGCAACAAAAACAATGGTCAACTGAAGTCTGTGCTGCTTTAAGGTTTCTAAATTTATTCTCTATTTTTATTAACTAACATTTTAAAAATTCTAAAGAATGTACCCTTTCTGTCAATCCTTATACAATGAATTTTGGTCTTAATACTGGGTCCATAAATGGAGTTTAGCACTTGAGACCTGAGATAGGGAAGAAGGACTAAGCCTGGAACTAAAGAACATCCATGTGTTAATAATGCACAACTTGATTTAAAAAGACCTGGAGAATTTACATCTGCATCTGCATCTGCATCTGCATCTGCCTCTGCCTGTGCATAGCCTCCAGAAGCATGGCCTCCAGCAACACCTCAACTTTCTTGACCTCCTTGGCCTCCTCAGCCTCCATGTCCTCCATGTCTGGGTAGTCTGGGACTGAAATGCCAGATCCAAGCCATAGCAGCATCTGAGCACCATGCTATCACCTATCCATGATGCACATGTTGCTAGAAGCACTGCAGGCTGCAATGCAGCTCTAGGGCACCTCAGTAGTGGCTGTCGAGGTTTACATCCTATGAAAGTACTCTACAGTAGATGCCATCTTGTTCAAACATCTGCTGAAATGGGGCCTGGACACTAGCATGCAACTTGGCCTCCTCGTCAGGCCTGCCAACTCTGAGGCCAATGTGGCCACTGGCAACTTCAAATTAGTTCCCAAACAGACAAAAAAACAGCCCATAAAGACATCCACCATGACTGCTCCTAGGAGACCTGGTGATGCCAAGGAGGAGTCCCCTAAGAAAGGTGGTAAGATGAAGGACAGAGAGGCAAGAGTAGTTATGGCCAGAAAAGACAAAGCCACAAATGCCCCTCCTGGCGCCAGTGAGCCTCATGGAAAGTCAAAAATCAAAAGCAGAAGAAACAACCCATCAGATGCCAAGGCCCACAGGAAAACCAAAGCTGGGGGTCAGAGTTCAAAAACCCACAGTCAATGAGGGTGAGAATGGTGTTACTTTCTTGGCCAAACAAAAGATGGGAAACAATATTCCTAAAGAGGCTGCTGCCCAGGGGGCCATAGAAGGGCTGAAAGCCAAAGCTGCTGCTGCTCATTAGGGCAGTTGGTCCAAGACAGTGCCTATATCACTGGCCAGGAAGACAAAGGTCTCCAAAAGCACAAGAAGGCCTGGAATGTCCACCAAGGCCTCTTAATCTAAAGTGGCCAATAAGAAGGTAGAAGCCAAGAGCTACAGGTAGGATGGAGAGAGTCTAAGATTTTGTTGAAGTTTTTATTTCCCAACAAACCATCACTATTTATTTCACTGTAATCTATTAAGCAATAAAAATTTTTCCCCCTTAAAAAAAATAGAACCTGAAGGAGGATAGAGTGAAGTTGATATTGGAAGAAGTCAAAGAATAAAAAGGATCTGTAGTAGAACTGTATCTGCAAAAAGATGAGCAGTGAGTAAGGGGTGGGGGAATATGAAAGAAGACAGAATGAGACTCAGACAGAAGAGGCTTACTGTATATAACTCATGTGGAAAAAAAGGGGCTATTAACAGGATGTTTACATAACAAATATTTTCTTCTTGCTGTTATTATGATTATTCTGCATAAGTGTGTATAAGAGCCTCTGGGCCTTTCCATGTTCCCACAAGTACTTCACTTTGACTTAATAAATTACTGCTCCCATTTGAAAAATTGTAGCTTTCAAAATTGCATTAGTTCTCATCAAGGGGAACATATATTGCCTGTATCAGGAAATTGTGCAGTGTTGTGGCATCCAGGAAAGTAGCTTCAGAGAACAATAACAAAAACATGCTTCATTAAAGAGCCTGAATTTCAATGCCTTTCACAATGGCCAGCCAGTGTTAACTAAGAAAGAACTGTCAGAAGTACCAAGTAGGTAAAAAATAGACTCATGTTTCTTTTTCTTTATTCTCAATCAATTGGGGAATGAAAGAATAGGCGTGAAAGAGCTATTAGAAATAGCAAAAGAGAGATCATCCTCCTTCCTAACTGTAGATCCTTGAGCTAGGAAATGGGATAACTGAAGTTTTAATTTACATTGGCTACATTATTTTTATTAAATATAAAGGTCTAAATGTTCAAAATGAAGCTATCTTTATAACTGAAAGAACTTGAAAAACTATACACTCTTACCAAGGATAATAATGGGTCAAGAAAGGGAGAGTCTTAATAACATAATTTAAGACAATAAGGAGTAAAAAAATAAAATAAAGTATTTCCTGTATGGACCTGTTCAGGTTCTGGCTATCATTTATTAATTAACTGGTTGCAGAATCTAATCGTCTTCATGGAAAAATAAGACATTTCTTATATTAAACTAAAAGGCATAATTCAGTAGGCTTGATATGTTATAGACCTAGTATTTTCAAAATCTAAAATAGAAATTTGTTGTTTGCCTCTCCAGCACCTATACTCCAGCAATGAGGCACTGACTGTCCTTTGAGAAATTCATTTCTTCTTGACTTTTGGTCAGTGTAGTTTGGATGGGGTTGATTCTACCTACTAAATCCAGAGTTGAGCACTGATTGTTCTAAATGAATTAGCAAATATCAACCCCCAACCCCAGCAAAGAAATGATTAGTTTATGAATGAGCATTTGACCTAATTTATGGTAATTATGGACAATACATAAGACTAATGCAGAAATTACTGATAGAAATTCTGTTTTTCTCCTATATAGTATAGGAAGAGTGAAAGATCTAGCACTGTAGCAGCCGTTTTGCTACCTTGAAGAGGGAGAGGTTAGCACTGCTAATTACCTACCAAGTGGAATATGAGGATGAAGACAGTATGGCAGAAATCAGAATAGAAAGATGTAGAGAGTCTGGGATGTCAGTGGCATTGTTTGTTTGAGCTATTGTATAGAGCTTTGTTTAACTCTAGAATTTTAAATTATATAAGTCCCTTTATTACATAGTTTCTCTGAGTTGGGTTTTCAGTCACTTAAAACATAAGAGTTCTCATGGATAAATTAGTTGTATCTTGGTTTCTTTCTACAGCACTATGCAAAGGTTGAGGAAAGTTTATTACAAACCTACCTGGACTAGAGGAAATATAGCTAAAAGCAGAAGACTATGGGTTGGTCTGCAGCATGAATTTTAAACAAAGTGCCATATAGGCCTCAATTCCTTGACTCTCAATTTGAAGGCTAAAATCAGTGAACTGGCTTCCTTCTGCAGGAAGGGAGCTAGGGAAGATCTCCCTCACAAGTATTTATAACAATGTTTAAATTATCATCTCAATTATTCTCTGTGTTCTCATCAGTGAGCACTCTGCGTATCAACTCTCTGAGAGGTGTTTGGTCTCTCCTCGGTCTGATTTTTCTGTAACACAGGCAGGTACCTTTATGAAACTCAAATTCCCCAACTAATTCATGGTAATCTTCTAGGCTGCCAGACAAGTACCCAATTATCCTTGAGATGATTCCCAATCCAATGCAGAGAAAAGACATAATGGAGTGGCCATATCTTGCCCACTATTCCTATTAAATTATTTTCTCAAGTGACCCATTGGGCCAGTGAGAGATTATTTGGAAATAACAAGAGGGTTTAATGTATATAATATTCCTTAGAAGCAAAATTCTTGGAAATGTATCGATAATCTTAAAAGGGCGACTTTCATACCAACCAAAGTCACTCTTTTAAGGCCCTTGTTAAAAGGGACAAAAGCCTACTTTTCCTTTTCTATAGCCTACTGCTCTAATTTCTCTTTTTGCTGAGCTTGTGCTAACAGAACAGAATTTTACTGCAGCCCGAATGCCTGCAAGCACATATCTTGTCAAACCATTATGGATATCTGTAAACACCTCTGTTCTGGCATTTTAAGATAAATTGAAGCTTCTTGCTATCTCTGCTTAACTGACCCTAAATGGAACAAGCTGTCATACAAGGTATTACTCAACCCCCATCGTGCACTCCTTTTAACCCAATAAAAGCTCCACTCCCCAACCCTTTAGGGCCAGTGCCTCTCCTCTTGCACTTGGCCCCTTTTCCCACTTGGAAAGTGAATAAACCTTTTACTTTACTTTCTGACGTTGTGAATTTTTTCACACTCCATGTTACCAGCCACCCATAACATTGGCTACTTTCACTCCAGAATTTAATCAAACAAGAGTGAGAGAGAGGGAGACAGAGAGAAAGAGAGACAGAGAATATACATCCTAGATATCAGTGATATTATTTTTTAGCCTATGATTCTAATGATTTGGGTTCAGAGTCGTCTCTCCTTTCTTACCAGTCTTTTCTTTCCTCCTTTCCTTCTCTGCCTCCTTCGAGCCCCTCTTCCTTTTCTTTGAGGAGGATGCTTTTTTCTGTATCATTCAAATGAATTTGTCATTAAAAAATGCCTACTTGACCAAGGTTACATGAGGAATTAATAATAATTGAAAGTATTGTTAAAACAACTTAGAAGCAAAGAAGCAGGAGTGAATATTCTTCCACCATTGTCAGAAAAATAAAACCCAACTTGATTTCTCTTTCTGAAGTCTTAGTTGTTTCCTCCTAGATGAAGGAAAGGAACAAACCAATCCTCAAAGACTCAACAGAAGAAGCAGGAGCATCAGGCAGCACTTACACGAAATAATGCATGCAAAACTTTAGGACACTACCTAGCACATTGTGAGAACTCAGTAAGTGTGAATAGTCCATATTGTAGTTATTATATTGTCATTACTTAATTTTAATATTTTGAGTCAGTATTTTTAAAATTTATTTAAATTAGTTTCAAGTATACGATACATTGGTTAGACATCTATACAGTTTATAAAATGATCTCCCCAATTGCTCCCTCCCTCCCCTGGCCCTCCACCTAGCCATCATATTAATGATAACTGCATTCCCTCTGTCTTGCTTCCCATCTCCGTGACCAACTATCAACTACTAATTTGTACTTCTTTAACCCTTCGCTCCATTCCCCCAGACTCTCAATCCCGCTCCCCTCTGTCTGTCATCAAATTATCCTCTATATTTGTGAGTCTGTTTTTGATTACTTTGTTTTGTTCCTTAGAGTATGCATATAAGTGAAGTCATATGGTATTTATCTTTCTCTGTCTGACTTATTTCACTCAGTATAATAACCTCTAGGTCCATCCATGTTGTTGCAAATGGTAGAATTTATTTTTTTAATGGCTGAGTAATATTCCAGTGTATATATGAATCATAATTTCTTTATCCAATCATCTGTTGATGGGCATTTAGGTTGCTTCCATATCTTGGCTATTGTAAATTGTGCTGCTATGAGTATTGGAGTGGATAGAGCTCTATGAATTATTGTTTTGGTTTTCTTTAGATAAATGCCCAGAAGTACAATTGCTGGGTTAAAAGGTATACCTATTTTTAATTTTTTGAGAAACTTCCATACCGTTTTTCATAGCGGCTGTACCAATTTGCAATCCCACCAACAATGTATGAGGGTTCTCTTTTCTCTGCATCCCTGGAAACATTTTCTGTTTTTGGGTTTTTTTTTTTTTATTTATTGATGATAGCCATTCTGACAGGTGTGAGGTGATATCACGTTGTGGTTTTAATTTGCATTTCTTAGTTGTCATTAGTTTTAAATGCTCATATTTGTAGTTCTGGACAAGATATACTTGAAAACTGGCCATCACAAAGTGTCAAATTTAAAAAAGCACCAGAATCTCAAGCCCTCAGTTTTTAAAGTGCTTTCAGATTTATTATCTCATTTTGTCCTGCCACAAGTTAAAATTTATAACTGGAAGGTTTTCTTAAGGCTGTTTTTTTTTTTTAAGCAAGAATAGTTACCATAGCAAAATGCTATCATATTTAAGTGATCCATTACCATTGCAGGAAGAAAATACTGAGGAAGGGTAGGTGTCCCTACTTAAAACACTAAGCAGCTTCTTTTGTAATATGGAGAGACACTAAAATTTTCTCTTTCATTGGTGAGTAAAGACAACTCTTAAAGCATTGAGCAAAATTTGAGTAATAAACAAGTTTGAAAAACAACTTTATAGGGCCATATACTATTTTAAAAAACACTGATATGGCACTAATTATGTGGCAGGCATATAAAAGTTTTACAAATATTAATCTATTTATCTTCATAACAACCAAATGAGGTATGTTAGGTAATATATTGTGGCCATCACCATTTTGCGGTTGAGAAACTTAAAGCAAAGAGGAACTATGCAAATAGCCCGCTATCATGCAGCCAGCATATAGTAGAGCCTGGATCCATATGTAAGCAGACTGGCTCCAGTCTATGCTCTATACCATAATGCTGTGCTGCCTCCCTCATGCACTTACATCCCCTTGAGAGGCGACAGGCTAACATTTTCTCAAGTAATTTCCTTCTTAGCATCTGTAGATTTCTGGAAAGAAAGCTTCTCATGGCAAAACTATGCATACCTTAGTCTACTGTCCTATTTGGAAAATACAACTGCTGGCCCAGTAGAGGGATGCAACAATTCTATAGTTGCCTATGGGTGCTGCAAAGGTAGTAGCTAGAGCCATGAAAATGACTTTAGCTTCAACTCTAAGGCAATATCCTTTATTCCTTTTAACTGATGAATTAAAAAAAAATTATGATTATCATCTCTTTCCTAAACATCCACTTCACAACACACCAAACCTCTCCTTGATTAGCCAATCATTTTCTTTGCTGGAAGAAAAAGAAGAAAAGATTGGAACTCTATCTTTCCAAAAGCTGTAATTTTCATTTAAAAAACTTATTTATTTTAATTAGTTCCAATGTACATTGGTTAAACATCTATATAGTTCGTAAAATGAACCTCCCCAATTGATCCCTCATTCCTCTGACCCTCCACCTAGCCAACGTATTAATGCTAACTACATTCCTATGCTGTGCTCCCCATCCCTGTGACCATCCATTAGCTATTAATTTCTACTTCTTTAGCCCTTCACCCATTCTCCCAGCCCCCCAATCCCCTCCACTCTATCCATAACCAAGTTGTCCACTATAATTGTGAGTCTCTTTTTGAATAGTTTGGTTTTTTTATTCCTTAGATTTCACATATAAATGGAATCATATAGTGCTTATTTTTCTCTGTCCAACTTAAATACCTTCTAGGTCCATCAAAGCAATATCTTTTTCCATAGCCTTCCTTTCATATGTAGGGGTCTTGTTTTCTTATCCTTTCAGCCAATCTTTCGGTTGGAGCACTTAATTCTTTTCCATTTAAGATACTTATTGACAGAAATGTAGTTGTTACCATTCTTTATTCCCGTTTTTGATATTTTTTTTCTTCTTAAAGAAGTCTGTCCAAAGTTTCCTGTAATACTGGCTTGATGGTGATAAATTCCTTTAGCTTATTTTTGTCTGAGAAGCTCTTTATCTGTCCTTCAACTCTATATGATAGCTTTGCTGGATAAATTATTTTTGGTTATATACCCTGGGTCTTCATCCTGTTGAACATTTTTTTTTGCCAAGCCTTTCTGTCTTGCATAATTTCTTTTGAGAAATCAGTTGCCAGTCTTATAGGTGTTCCGCTGTAAATAAATGTTTTTCTCTTGCTGCTTTTAATATTCTTTCTTTGTATTTTGCCTTCGGCATTTTAATTATGATGCTCTTGGTGTGGGCCTCTTTGAATCTCTGGTTTTTGGAATTCTCTGAGCTTCCTTGGGTTTCATGTCCATTTCTTTCAACAGATTAGGGAAGTTTTTCATCATTATTTCTTCAAACAACTGTTCAACATTTTGATTTTCTTCAGTTACACTGATCAGACAGATATTTGGACCCTTAATAGTATCTCATATTCTCTTTAAATTATTTTTAAAGTCTTGGTATTACATCCCTTACTGTTCTGATTGTATGTCCTTAGCTTTTCTATTCTCTAGATAAGGCATATGATCCTCTTATTTATTCATGTTGTTGATTCTTTTGTTTATTCCATTTAATATATTTCTCATCTCAGATAATGAGTTCTTCATTTCAAATTGGTTCTCTTATAATTTCCATTTCTATTTTTATGTTTTTTAATCTTTTTTGAAGTTCTCCCAACTTCCCAAAAGTTCATTTAGCATTTTTATAGCCAGTGTTTTGAACTCTGTATCTGTTAGATTACTTGATTCCATTACAGCTAGATGTCTGTTCTGTTCTCTCATATAGCTTCTGCTTCTTTGTCTTCCCATTTTGGCTGTCTTTCTATGTCTATTTCTATGTACTAAGCAAAGCTCCTAAGTCTTCTGGTCTTATTAGTGTGGATTTGTGAAGTGGCACAGTCCTGAGAGGGGTTCAGCTGCAAGCCAAACTTATTCCAAGTCTATACTCCTCTGGGTCCACCTGTTAAGATTCAGCAAGCGATCCACAGATGCTGTGCTTATCGTTTCCTCAAAAGGCCACTCTAGAAACTGAGGTCAGCTGCCTCCTGTGTGAGTCTAGGCACTGCACAGCAAGAAACACATGACTCTGAGGATATACTTGGATGTGGCTTTGGTGGGGCCATGAGTTGGGGTAGGTGGGGTTTCAAAGAATCCTTGAGGCAGAGCAACTTTTGTTATCCAGTTTGATGACCTCACGGCTATGGCAGAGCTGTGTCTGGTGCACAGGTACGGGGGATGGCTCAACAGGGAAGAATGGATACTGTCAGCACTTCTGTACCCAACAAGTCTTGCCTTGGCCCTTACTCTGACAATGTCTCCCTTAAGTCCCTTGTGCCCCCTGTACACAGCCGAATTGGCACTGGTGCTCAGAGCCAGCAGATCTGTCATCTTGAAATTCTGCTCGTGGACATAGCCCATTTAAGAGGCTTCTGCTGCTGCTGCTGTCGCTGCCTCCATCTCACTCAACTGCTCAAGACCAGGCAGGGCAGCATCCTCACCCAATCCTACCTTCTGTCATTGCAGGGTGGTTTCTCCCTAGTTGTATGGCTTGTTCATCCCAAGTGATATTTCCTTGCTGCTGTTCCTTGTTTCCATCACAACTTTGATTTGGTCACCAGAGAGATGAACAGAGCCTCTATCATCTATGCCATTTTTTTCTCTCTGTAAACTTCTTCTTTAATTGATTAGGTCACTTGATAAGGAATCCTGGAGAAGAAAAAAAGGCATCCCCATGGATTCAGAAAGAAGCTAGAATAATGTCAGGCACATAGAACAGTTGAAGTCACACTTCTCTAGGGAGGGAAAACTACAAGTTGATATCTGAACCCATTATACATCTTTTATAATACATTGTATATAAATGTTTAAACTAAATGTAATTCCTTAAAAAAAAAGTAGTTTAGTATTTCAGTGCATGAACTTTGGCTCCTGACTTCCTGTGTTCAAATCTAATCACTTTTATTAATTGCAGCATTGCTACCTGTGCATTACTCAGCTGTATTAAACTGCCTCATGCCTCCGTTTCCTCATTTCTAAAATGGAAATAATAACAATACTTATTAGGAGGATTGTTGTAAAGATTAAATGAGCAAATATATTTAAAGCTATTATAGTCATGAGCTGCTTAACCATAAGGATGCTTTCAGAGAAATGTGTATTTAGATGGTTTCATCATTGAGTGAACTTAACACAAGCTTAGATGGTCTAGCCTACTACACACCAAGGCTATATGAAATAGCCTATTGCTCCTAGGCTACAAGTCTGTATAGCCTGTTATTATCCAAAACAATAGGAGATTAAATCAAGGAGAAAATGATGTAATCAAGAGACACAGTTACCATGTTGCCATGGTAATAAGGCATACTGTTTTACAGCAAACATGTTTTTAAGTAGAAAGAGTACACTCTAAAATTACAATAAAAGGTATGTTATAGTAAATTCATAAACCAGTAACATAGTTATTCATTATCAGTATTAAGTATTATGCACTATACATAATTATCTATGCTATACTTTTATATACTGGTAGCACGTTGGGTTTGTTTACACCAGCATTGCCACAAATATGTAAGTAATGTGTTGCACTATGACATTATGACATTATGGAGCCATCATTGTATATGCAGCCTATTGCTGACCAAAAACATCATTATGGAATGCATGGCTTTATAAAAGTGTCTGGCAGTAATAATCATTGCATATGTAAGTTATCATTATGCATAGTAGTATTGCTGAAATATAACACAGAGAGTTCCCATCTCTCCTTATACCCCCAAACTCTCGACCATACTATTTATTCAGAACATTGAATTAACTTCTAATTGTCTTTAACTACTTCTTCTTTAGTTTCTGTCTATGATCAAACAGGAAAAAAGCCAACAGCACATATAGTTAGGTTTTAACACATGAGCAAACAAGATTTTACTATATAGGACATACTTTAAGACAATTTCTAGGAACACACTACATTCAAATGACAGGTCTGTTTGAAAACTGAGAAAGTACCACTTTCTGATGGCAACAATCCATCATTGTAGGTTTATGATATTATCAAAAAAATATAGCTATGTGGCCTATTTTATTTCCTGTGTCTTTTTGGTTGTCTCCTTGTTTGTTTGTTTGCTGATTTTTGTTTTTTTGTCCTGAGGAAGAAAAAAGAGATAAAGAGACTAAAAGAATACCAGGGACCACCTAAATGATGCGGAAAACTAAAAACA
Source organism: Macroglossus sobrinus (assembly GCA_004027375.1). Classification (NCBI taxonomy): domain Eukaryota; kingdom Metazoa; phylum Chordata; class Mammalia; order Chiroptera; family Pteropodidae; genus Macroglossus; species Macroglossus sobrinus. The sequence goes on along the minus strand of PVKZ01000674.1, from coordinate 135,711 downwards.
TAAACTAAAATTATCTCTTTAATTATTTTTTAAAAATCAGATTACAGTTATTATATCATCCATCAAGTTGAGAAGAGAAGCCCTAATTGCTAAAAAAAATAAAATAAATCAGGAATCAACCTAACAAAATCCTAACACCTGAACTAATTGTGAAGCCATGTCCAATCAGAAACAGAATATTTTTATAAAATCATAAGACCAGAATTTAAAAAAAAAACTGCTTAATACTAGCTAGTGAGATACATACTAAAGTGTCCCGAGTGTTGATTGTTTATGCCTACTCTGTAAGATTTTATTTGAAATGCAGAAAAGTTATATCTTGATGAAAAAGTAAAGATTCTAAAACATTTTCTGGTTCCTATCTTTATAGCATATAAATTATATGGCTTAAAATCTAGTTCATGTGGCCATATGAATAAAGGGGTGTGCTACAAAATTACCCTAATTGTAGGAGAATAATTGGGGGTGTCTTGGATGCCAAAACTGTAAACTCAAAAATATAAAGTCATGACAGATATTACAACCACAGTTTACACTTGAGGAAGTAGTTTTAAGATTGTTTAAGGGGCTGTCTGAAAGTCCTACAGCTAGTTAGCAGCACAGCTAGGAGATACATGAGCCCTGTGACACCAAGCCTTGGTTGGAAATATCTCAATGGAGATCAGATTCTATGGCTTTTTATTTGATGGGTAATAAGCCACAGACCTATATAGCACAGAATATAACTTTCAGTTCTGCCTAAATAGGCCAATTGATCCTAGAGACAATTTCCAATCAAAGAGACAGGTCTCTTTGTTCTCATCTCATCTCAGATATAGATTTGCCCACGTTTTTCCTTGACTGTACCTAAGTCCATCAGACCTATGTGGTCTGTTTTTCTCCAGACCTAGACCTTGGAACAATTGGGAATTTAACTTCTACACTCTCTTTGTATATATTCTTTTATCCCCACCTGACCAAACCTTTCTTATTTTTTCAGGTCTCAGGTCAAGTTTCACCTTCCTGCTGAAGAGTTCCTTGACCATTGTGGAAGGAAGAAGTGATCTCTCCCCTTTCAAATTTTATAGCATATAATATTTTTGACAACCTTTTGACAGTTACCATATTTCCTTAATGATGGTCATGGTAATGATGGTAGTAGCTAAAATTTGTTGAATGATATTTTTGTACTAGAAAATTTTCATAAGTTATCTCATTCCTCACTACTACCCTACAAGGTAGGTTCTTATCGCTATTTGAAGATGAAGAAACAGCCTCGGAGTATTTAAGTAACTTGTTCATGTAATAAAGCTAGTAAATGGCAAAGACTGAATTCAAAAAAAAAAATTTCTGTCCCTAGCTTCCAGACTCTAAACCACTACACCACTCTTTCTCAGAGTGTAGTCCATAGATCATGGGCATCAAAATCATCCATAGGTTTTTTGGGTTTTACCTTAAACTTTCTAAAGTCAATCTCTGAGAATGAAGTCTGTGAACTTGATGTTTTCCAGCCCCTTGGAATTTCAAATGCCCACTGAAGTTTGGGAAAACCACTGCACTAAAAATTCTGCTAGTAGCAACTCCCTTGAGTTTATATAGGTTTCTATGCTCATTATTCATTATTATTTATTGATTATTATCTGTATATAACCCCTTATGTGGGCTTATTTCTTGACTAAAGTTTAAGAGACATGGTTTCTTCTTGCACATCTTGTTTACTGCATGCATCAGTATTTTATACTCATTCACAGTGTTCAGTAAGTCTAATCTTTTATTTTGACTGCCAAATGGTCTCCTGTTTCAGAAAAGGTACCAATTTGTGTTTCATACTAAAGGGGGAATTTTTATCCCTTTACCCTTTCATGGGAGCCACAAAGAGTGGCTCCAATTTGAAGAATTTTTGTATCATGCCCATTCTGCTAAAAAGGGGGCTGTCACAACAGTGTGACCTTTCTGTCTACACAGGAAGAACAGCTTTTGAGTCTATCACTAAGATGTTCCTTCCATTCCTGAATGTCCTTCCCTCATTGCTGGCTCCTTGCCACTACCTTCAATGGAAAAAATTACTTAGAGAAGTTGAAGATTGTGGTGGCCTAATACATGCTGTGCCACAGAAAGAACACTATTTGACATTACAGATAAGAGGATTATCTCTTTGGCCACAATGATCAAATATTAAAATGATAACCACAGTTTTAACTCTTTCATTAGAATATTTTGTTTAAAAATAATGTATTTTCCAAGCACTAAAATACAAAATATTTACTACAGATTATTTAAAAACTAAGAAAAAGCAAAGGAAAAATTCTTTGGTCATTTCATTATTCAAACAAAACCACTGTCAACATGTTTATAAAAAGTCTTTGTCTTTTTTCTATGCAAGAACATATGTACCTGTGTGTCTGTGTGTTTGTGTGTGTGACACATACATTTAAAAAAGTGGAATAATACTTACACTGGCTTTGGATCTTGACTTCTCTCATATCAGTAATATATCATAAAAATTTTCCTATTTCATTAAATATCCTTGATATTGGAAAACTTATAAAGTGGTCAAATTAAATTCTTGTCTTGCTTTAAAAAAGTCCAATGACTGCCATGCATGGGTCAAGGATGATCAGAAAATAAAACAAGCCAAGATGGATCAAACTTAGAGGCCAAGTTGAACTGGTGGGCCAGTGGCTAATAGTCTGACTAGAGGCCAATTGGGGACCTGGTTCACAGACCAAAGTAAGTCATAAGAATGAAGTTGTGAATAGTATCCAGAGGGTCAGAAGAAACAAAAAGATCTTAAGCAAAGTTCCAAATTATTGTACAAGGGCTGAGAGTAATACTCAGAAAAGTCCAGAATAGTGGGAGGCCCAGTATAGTTAGAGTCAGAGGTCAGAGATCAATACTCAGAAGGCTAAATGTAAGCAGGAGGATAGAGTCTGAGTATATATATGTCTGGGTTGGGGATTCAAGACAGTGATAAGCAAATATTTGGGAAACATAGGGGGAATAAACACAGGAACTCAGTTTCTGGGTCAGGAAACAGATCAACACAGTGTGACAACCAGTTCTTGGACAGGGGTTATCTGTATATTAGAAGTCTTAGTGAGGGCAAATAAAAGTGCAGTAAGAACTCTTAACAGTTAGGAGACTATGCTTAAGGAATTGGAAGTCCAGAGTATCATCCTTAGAGTTGTAACAGTTACTGCCATAGAAGCTCCACTTACTGATTGATGGCAAGAGGACTCTAGTCAAAACTGGGGCCTCAACAGCCACTAACCTGAAATAAACATAAGAGAAGGGTAGAAACCTGGGCTGAGAATGCAGACAACCTTTGCAAGTTAACTTTTTCAAAAACTGTATGAAACTGAAGATTATCATTTTTGTGGTCAAAAATGGTCAAAAACAGTGCTATGATGTGGTTCAAATCAAATAAATCCTTGGTAAAGAGGTGGTAATCAGGGTGAGGAGTCTTGTTATGTGGGCTACAATAGCATATAGTTTTATTATTCATAACAGCTAGCCTTCAAGCCTGGCATATAATAAATATTAAGCAAACATTTTTAATTAATTTTAAAAAATTGTTGTCACCAGCATTGGACTAGTCACAGTGAGACATGTGAAAGAAGAATGTGTAATTGTGCTCTAAAAGAGTTTATTATTTTTGAAGAAAAATGAAATAATTAAAAAAGTAAAGAAATACTCATTATCTTAGTATTTAGGACTAGAGCACCACAGCCATTGAACATGTAGGAATTCAAAGAAGAGAAATTCTAGCTTCATTATTTCCTAGAGGGGCAGAAGAAGGTTTCAAGATGGAGGGAAAAATCTAGAAGCAGAAGTTTGGACACGGAAACATAATCAAAGGGACAAGGTGCCTCTCATCACCAGGTTTCCTATTACCTCTAACCATGCCTTCCAAACTAGTGTTTCTCAACCCAGATTATAATGACATTTCTTTTGTCCTAAAGAATATTCTGCAACACACAAGTTCTGAGATGCTTTATCTTATTTTATTTTATTTACTTTTAATTTTTATACCTTATGCTATACTCTGAGATGCTTTATGTAAAAAAATTCATTGTCAAAGTCGGGAAGTGTTACAATTTTGCTTGGAGATTTATAATGCATATTAGCATACTAAACTCTCTGAAAAGTTCAGCAATAAATAAATCAGTTATTTCTTTGTTTAATCCAGCTTTTCTCAAAACAACTTGAGTTATAGAAATAAAAGTTTTTTATAAACTTTTAAACACACTGCAGAAGACACCACTACAGAAGAATAAAAAAAACTTATCTATCAAAATCTTCAAAAATGAGGGATAATAGAAAGGGAAAACAGGCTTAGGATATCAGGAGTTAAACACCAACTGCTGTCACTACAGAGGGAAAGGGAGAAGCATTTTAAAAGATGGTTTGTGTACAGAAAAACACTGTTATAAGCCAGTACCTATTTCTAATTTTTTTAGCCCTAAGATGAATGATGTTTGAGCTTGTTTGGTTTGATAAACAAATAACCATTTCAGTTTCAGGATAAGAATAGGCAGAAGTGAAAGTACCTTTTTTATGGGAACTCCTGATGTTAAAATCCTTTCTTTCTTTTGTGAGATTAGTTTTGAATTTAAGTACTGGTTATTGTGTATTAGGGTATACCATTGGCCTTTAAAAATAGAGGCATTCTCACAGTTTATCTTCCTTCCCAGAAATGTTTCTTGGCTGTAGCTGATGAGGAAATCATGTTCTCATGTTCATATACAGAGTTTCTTAGAGGAAACCTTTTTCTGGAGATGTGCAACATTGACATGAGGTAGAGATTGGTTGTTATGACTTTAAGGTCTCTTTCAACCCTAAGAGTCTAAGATTATTTTGATAGTTCTCAAATTTCTCTGAACATTAAAATCTTTTGGGGAGATGGTGAAAATACCAAATGCCTAGGTTTCACTACAGACCAATCAAATAAGAATCTGGGGATATAGACCCCACACATCTTATTATTTAAAGGCCTAAAAATGATTCTAATATGCATCCAGATTTGATAATAGCTGAATTAGATATTTTTAATTGTCTTTGAAAGAACAGATCCTAGTATGATAGATCCTATGATTCCATCATTCCATGCTGGATTTATATTCAAGCAGAGTAGATGTCTGCTAACATGAGATGATTTGAAGGGACTGGGTAGATTTACCCTTCTTGTGTCCCCAGATTCCCTACAGACTAACCATAGATGCTAGAAATTCTATTAGAAACATGTTATTTTATGTTAGGTCCCAGAGTCCCCTCTTAAAATGCAAATACCCTGTGCAGAAGGAGTACATTAAAGCTGTTATTAGTCATTGGCACCATGTCATTTCATGGATCAACCTATCACCTAACAAGGCCAGGAGGGAATAGGGAAGGTACAGGAAGAGAAACATTACTTACTTACAGACTGTGCCAAGAATTGCATCAAAAGTTTACTATTTTCCTTTCCTGTACTCTTACATTTCTCTACCCTCTCAGTTTTAAGATTACTCATCTGAACCTCTGCATTTGCTGCCTGTGAATTGTGAGTCATTTTTATCCATTTTTTTCATGTTAGTGATAGCATATTTGTTATTTTATAAGGCACTGCAATAACAGAGCTGTTTTTTGATGTTAACAATTTCTTCCAATCTTCCCTTGCTCTAAACAATGCAGTCAGAATAGCAAATAATGCAAGTTGCATCTACAGGATACTAAATCATCCAATTACCAACTTGATTGTAGGGTCAGCCAACTTAATGAAATCAAAGTGGTGAAATTTAGGAAAAAAGCAATTTGATCCCCAAGCCCCATGCTCACAAAAAGATCAGCTATTTGAGGGACCTGATTAAATTGACCAGAAATTCCGGTACCATTCTGATAAAATCTCATTGACATCTCCTCCACCCATCACTTGATGCTTAAACAACTAAAAGTGTGTTTGGCATTCTTTTTAGTGAATAGTCTTAGGTTTTCAGTGGATACAGCTTAGATAAAAGTGATCAATAAACTTCTTTTATTTCTGGAGTCTACTGTGTCATCTCTTCTCCCTACCCCGAACTCTGTTAGCCAAACTTGGAGGTCATTTGGCAACTGCAGTTTTTTTGCACTAAGCCACATCTCAATGCTAGCATCACTTTCTGCCTTCTAAATGTTTTCATTTGCACACATCAGGTGCTTCAAAATTCAATTTTTTCTTTAGTTCATTTTATGTAACACAGTGCTCAGTTAATTCCATTTAAATGTTCTCATTTGCTCCTTTATTAATGTCTTAAGTGTTTTCTCTCCTAAAAGGGTAACATTATATTCCCCTGGATCATTGTTTCAAAGCTGCTTTAGCTTCTCAGATATTCCATCCACCTTTTCTAGCTAATTTTTGGTACTTGATAATCCCTCAATATAATAATTCATTTGATGTGGCCATGCCTTCATAATTTTCACTGGATTTAGAATTCAGTTTAGTAAAAATTTCAGTATAACTGGTTATCATGGCATCTGTTTAAGTGACTGAGTTCATTTTTTGTTTTTATGAATTTCATTCCCTTTGGTATGGGCATAGGTACATCCTTTAGGAAGGCTAGGATTGTGTTTATGAACAGAAAGCAAAGGGGAGAAGTGAACTCAATAATACAGGTAAAAACATTTTGTCTTCAATTATTTGGCTCTTTCAATCTGCTAATGATGGACTTTTGCCCACATTATCCAGACAACAATATCTAATTATATATCTATATCTATATCTATATCTATATCTATATACATATATACATATACATATGTATACATATACATATATACATATACATATATATACATATACATATATACATATACATATACATACATATATATATATATATATATATATATATATATATATATCTTACTATGATATATATATTTTTACTAACCTAGCCCAGGCCATTTAACCACTCTACTTCTAGTTTAGGAGTTGATAAAATATACCCCCAGGGAAAATTCATCCTGTTGCTTTTGTATATGAAGTTTTATTGACACACAGCTACAATCATTTGTTTATGTATTAACTAATGCTGACTTTGAATTACAATGACAGTTTTGAATTATTACAACTGAGACTAGGTGGTCTAAAATATATACTACCTGGTAATTTCTCTCTCTCTCTCTCTCTCTCTCTCTCTCTCTCTCTCACACACACACACACACACACACACACACACACACACACACACATACATATTTCTTGGCCTCTGCTCTAATATCTTCCTCACTGATTCTACACATCGCTTACACATTAATTTTTCTAAAATACCAATTTGATCATATCACTGCCTACAAAAAACTTTAAATGCACAATTGATATTTAGCTGGTATACACTATTATAGCCTTATTCTCATTTTTAGTGCTCATGCTGTGATGGTTGTTAAATATTTTGAAAATCACTGCTGCTTAAATGGTTCCTATTTTCATGGAAGAAAATTAAGCTCTTTAACCTAACATTCAATGCCTTCCTAATATTCTTTCTTATATTTTTCTCTGTAAGAACTATCTTTGCTTTATCCAGAATGCACTGAGCTATCCTTTATCCTTACCTTTTCCTTTAAACCATTCTCTTTGTTTGGAGAGCTCTGAACACTCTCTTTGTGAATATGGAGATTACTTCTGTTTCCCTCAGACATCTCAGTTAACACCTGTTACCATGATGTCTCTATTAATGATGCCTCCTTTCTATCTCAAAAGTTTTCTATTTGGACAACAAAGCATATGGTTATCCTAGCTATGAACCATAGTCTTCTTTCAATAATTACTTCAGCCTTCCAGTCAAGATAGCAGAGAATTAAAACGCTATGCTTGTCACCTCTCACAACCACATGAAAATTACAACAAAACTATAGAACAGCCATAATTGCAAGTCATGTGAGTTCAAGCTGAATAGAAGTCCTACAACTTGAGACATAGAGAAGAAGCTGCCTCAAGACTGCTACAAGGGGCAGAGAAGTGAAACAGGCTGGTCCCAAACACGTGTGTGGCAGCTGAGAATCAGGAGAAATACCTCGGCTGCAGAGATTCCCCCAAAAGAGCAGTGGTCCTGGCCCATACCATGCTCCTAAGCCCAGGGTTTCAGTACCAGAAAGAGAAGTTCACACAACTTCTGACTGTGGAAACCAGCAGAGATTATTTCTGAGTGAAATGTAGAACTGCAGGAATCACAGATGTTCCTCTTGGAGGGCCCACATGTAACTTATTAGCTGACACTCACTCTGAGCCACAGCTCTGGGGTGGTGGCTTGAGAGACTCCAGGGACATATGGAGAGGAAATGTGTTGTCTGGCTTCAAGAAGAGGGTCAGAGAGGTAGCTTTCTCCCAGACAGAAGTTCTGGCAGAGGACATTGTTCCTTTATTGAGCCCTCCCCCATCCAGTCTGCAGACCCAGGCAGGCACCATAACTGAATTTCCATCAATGTAACTAACATTGGTTGTCCAGCCTTGTTGATTCCCTGAGACCCCACCACTCCCAACATGCAAGCCCTCCCAAGCTGCTTCCAGTGGCTCATGCTGCAGTTTTCTAAAATCTCTCAAAGGTTCATAAAAACTAAATAAGCAGCATTTGACCTAGGCATGCCCCATACCTCTTATTGAGTAGCCACAAGCCTGGCACTAGCAGAAGCTGACCTCAGTTTTCAGCTTGGTCTCTTGAGACATTTCTAAGCCCAGTGTGGATGGCAGCCACCTGTGGTTTGCTTGGTGACTCATGTCAAGTGGCCCTGGGCAGAGCACAGGCTGCAGCTGAACTTGGTCTGCAGCAGGGCCCCTCCCAAGAGTCCCTAACTTCCACGCCAGGTGGCCAGTTTTGGTCTGAGCCAGAGTACCACCTGGGGTGACACCTGAGAATAACACACCTAAAGGGCAGACAGGACAAGCACCAGAGCCTAACTAAAGCAAATTTTGCTCTGTAAGGTCAGCCCCTGCATAATAGCCCTTCCATTGGTCATGGCCAGTAATCACAACCAATTAGCCCAAAGGTCAATCCCTCCCACTGATTAACAAACAGCAACTAAGTATCTATTACAACAGGAGAGCACATACAACCCATACAAAAAATACCTAGAGCACCCAACTCAGGTGACCAGGGAAGACTATAGCACTGGGATCCACAGCACACCTACTACATAAAGCCATTCTACTAAGACTGGGAGAATAGCAGCTCAACCTAACACATAGAAACAAATACAAATTGACAACCAAAATTGGGAGACAAAGAAACATGTCCCAAATGAAAAAATGGAACAAAACTACAGAAAAAGAACTAAACAAAATAGAGAAAGGCAATCTACCAGATGCAGAGTTCAAAAACACTTGTTATCAAGATGATCAATGAACTTAGAGGAAGATTAAATTAACTCAGTGAGAACTTTAACAAATAAATTAAAAACGTAAAAATGGAGATAAAAAACATTTAAAAAGAACCAGTGAGAAATGAAGAATAAAATAACTGAAATGAAGAATAATTTAAGAGGAATTAACAGAGTAGATGAAGCAGAGAATTGAATCAACAATTCAGAAGATAATGTAGTAAAAAACACTCAATCAAAACAGCAACAAGAAAAATAATCTCCCCCAAAGAAACAAGGATAGTATATGGGGCCTGTGGGACAACATCAAGTGTACCAACATTTGCATCATAGGGATATCAGAAGGAGAAGAGAGTGAGCAAGGAATTTAAAACCTATTTCAAGAAATAATGACTGAAAACTTTACTAATCTGGTGAAAGAAATATACACACGAGGCCAAAAGTGCTGAGAGTCCCAAAGATGAACTCAAAGAGGCCCACACCAAGAAACATCATTAAAATTTCAAAGTTTAAAGGCAAAGAGAGAATCTTAAAAGCAGCAAGAGAAAAGCAGTTAGTTACCCACAAGACAGCTCCCATAAGACTGTCAGCTGATTTCTCAATAGAAACTTTGCAGGTCAGAAGAGATTGGTATGAAATATTCTAAGTGTTGAAAAGCAAGTATCTACAGCCAAGATAACTCCACTTGCCCAAGTTACCATTTAGAATTGAAGGACCAATAAAGAGCTTCTCAGACAAGAAAAAGCTAAAGGAGTTCATCACTATCAAGTTAATATTATGAGAAATGTTAGAGGGACTTCTTTAAAAAGAAGAAGAAAACATAAAAATATCAAAAATATGTATAATAAAATGGCAATAACTATATATCTAGCAACAATTACTTTAAATGTAAGTGGATTAAATGCTCCAATCAAAAGATGGGTGGCTGAACGAATAAGAAAACAAGACCCTTACATATGCTGCCTACAGGAGACTCACTTTAGATTGAAAACTGAAAGATAGACTGAAAGAAAACGGATTGAAAACAATGTTTCATAGAAGTAGAAACAAGTAAACAAAAAAGCTTGGGTAGCAATACTAATACCAGACAAAACAGAATTTATTTTTAGTAAAAATTATTGAGGTGACATTGATTAATAAAATCAAATAAATTTTAAGTGTACAATTCAACAGTATGTCATATATACATTGCATTGTGTTTTCACCCCCTAAAGTTAGATTTCCTCTGTCACCAAATATTTTAACCCATTTATTCCTACCAATCTTCCCTTCTTCCCCTTCCCTGTGGCAATCACTAATCCACTATCTGTGTCCATTAATCTCTATTTGTTTGATGTATTTATTTGTTGCTTTCAGTTTTATATCCTCACAGTGACCAGGACATGGAAGTAACCAAAAGGTCTTATGATAGATGATTGGATAAAGAAGATGTGATACATATATACAATGGTATATTACTCAGCCATAAGAAAAGATGAAATACTGCCATTTTTGACAACATGCTTTGATCTTGAGATAATCATGCTAAGTAAAAATGTCAGACAGAAAAAGTTGAAAACCATATCATTTCATTCATATGTGGGATATAAAACTGAAAGCCACAAACAAAATAAACTTTAAAACAGACTATAGCAAAAGACAAAGTAAGACCCATTAATCTCACTGCTGGATATTTATACAAAGAAACTCAAAATACTACTTTGAAGGGACATTACATTAATATGTTCATTGTGGTGTTATTTACAATTGCCAATATATGGAGGCAACCTGGGTGCCCTTCAATGAATGAATAGATAAAGTAGAGGTGATACATATATACTATGGAACATTACACGACCATAACAATGAACGAAATATTGCCATCTGCAACAACAGGGATGGACCCAGAGGGTCTTGTGCTGAGCTGAAGAAGTGAGACAGAGAAAAACTAATGCCATATAATTTTACTTATATGTGGAATCTAAAGAACAAAATAAAGAAATAATCAGAACAGAAATAAACTCATATATACAGAGAACATTTTGATGTTTGATAGATAGGCAGGTGGTTGGGGGAATGGGTGAAAAATTTGAAGAGATTAAGAAGTAGAAATTGGTAATTACAAAATATCCATGGGGATATACAGATATCATAAGAAATACAGTCAATCATATTGCAATAACAGTGTATGATGTCAGACAGGTACTAGATTTATTGGAGTGATCACCTCATAAATTATGTGTCTAATCACTATGTTGTACAACTGAAACTAATATAATATTGTATGCTGATTCTAATTGAAAAATAGAAAATATTTTTAAAATACCACAATGAGACATCACCTCATACCTGTTAGAATGGTTATCAACATAAAAATGAGAGATAACAAGTGTTGGAAAAGATGTGGAGAAAAGGGATTCTTTGTGCACTATTGGTGGGGATGTAAATTGGTTTACCCAATATGAAAAACAACAGGGAGCTTCCTAAAATAGATATACCATATATTTCAGCAACCCCATTTTTGGAGATTATATATATATATATATATATATATATATATATATATATATATATATATCCAAAGGAAATGAAAACAGAATATTAAAGAGGTAGTTTCACTCTCATGTTCATTGCAGCATTATTCACAATAGCAAAGATATAGAAACAATCTAAGTGTCCATCAAATGGATGAATTGATAAAGAAATGTGGTGTATGTTCATGTACAATGGAATGTTATTCAAACATTAACTAGGACATTCTTCCCTTTGCAACAATATGGATGGACCTTGAGAGCATTATGAACATTGAAATAAGCCAGAAAAATACTGCATTGTATCACTTGTATGTGGAATCTAAAAAAAAAAATTAAAAGTCAGACTGAGAGAAGCAGAGAGTATGAACATGGGTGTCAGGAACTTTGGAGTAAGGGAAAAAACAATTCAATATACAGAATTAAGAATTGTCAAATGGTTCAAATAGACATTTATACAAAAAGATATAGAAATAGCCAATAAACATATAAAAAGATGCTCAACTTCATTTGTCATCAGGAAAATGCAAATCAAAATCACAACGTGATACCATTTCATATCCACTCAGTATGCCCATCACAAAAGTAGACAGTAAAATAAGTGTTGACAAGGATGTAGAGAAATTGGAATCCTCATACAATGCTTCTAGGTGGTAATGTACAATAGTTCAGCTGCTTTGGAAAACAGTTTCATAGCTCTTCAAAATTTTAAACATAGACTTACCATATAACCCTACAATTCTAATTTTAGGTATATACCCAAGAGAATTGAAAACATATGTTCACAGTAAAACTTGTATATGTATATTCATAGTAGCATTTCTGTAATAGCTAAAAGGTAGGAATAACACAAACATCCATCAGATAATGAATGGATTAACAAAATAGATGCAATAAAATATTAATTCAGACATTAAAAGGCCTGAAGTACTAATGAATGCTACAATATAGATAAACTTTGAAAACATTATGAATGCACTGTTTAAAAGAATAAATTTTATGGTATATGAGTTATACCTCAATAAAATAATAATAATAAAATCAATATCTTGTAGAATATCTAGGGCACTGCATATCATAATCTAGAGAGTATTTTAGAAATCTGAGAAATCTAAAATTATTAAAACAAAAAATAGATATATTTGATAATTAAAAAATAAAACTTTCATATGGTGAAATATATCATAAAGAAAAGTTCCACAACAAAAAACTTGTAATCTGATGAAAGACACAAGATGATTATTCAAAAACAAAGAAACCTTATACATTGGCAGGAAAATGACAAACAACCTGATAGAAAAATGGGCAAAGGTACTGCATGATTAATTCATAAAAGACTAAAAAGATTCACTAACAATCAGGGAAGTACAAATTAAAGAAAGATTAGGTAATACTTTAAAGCCATCAACTGGCAAAGTTTAAAAAATAACATGCCCATATATTGCTGTTGGAAATGTGAAGTGTTAACAGAAATTTTGTAAACAATTTGTAAACATCTATTGAAATAAAGCATTAATTTACTCCTTAACTCAGCAGTCCCATTTCCTTCCCTCTCTTTTTAAAATATATATATATATATATATATATATATATATATATATATATATATATATATATATATATATATTTTGGTAACATTGGTTAATGAAATCCAGTAAGTTCGAAGTCTTGACATGACTAATCCCCGGGCTTTGACGATGGAGACAGGAGTGGTGCTAGGTTTAATATGAAAGAGGAGAAGGCCCAAGTGCAGGAAGGGGAAAGCACAGATTAGGCCTGGGCTGCTGGCCGAGTGTGGGATTCCCGTGTTGCAAGTGACCCGATTCATGTTGGCTTAATCCAAAGGGAATTTATGGGATCTCATAACTGAAATACTGGGAGTGGATCCAGATGCTTGGGGATACCTTTGGGTATCTGCATCTCTTTTTACTTAAGTTTCAGGTGTAAAATTTAACAATAAGGCAAATATATATTGCATTGTGTGTTCTTCTCTCAAGGTTTAATTTCTTTCTTTCACCACATATTTGACTCCTGTTACCCCATCTATTTCTCTCCTCCTGCATCTCCCCTACTCTCTGCTAACCACTAGTTTATTGTCCATGTCCATGAATTTCTGTTTCTTTGTACTGTTCATTTATTGCTTTTAGGTTTATATCCCACAAGTAAGTGATATCACTTGGTTTTCAACTTTTTTATCTAGCTTATTTTACTTAGCATGATTATCTCGAGATCCATCCACGTCATTGCAAATGGCAGAATGGCATCTCTTCTTATGGCTGAGTAATATTCTGATATATATATATATATATATATATATATATATATATATATATATATATATATATATATATATCACAGCTTCTTTATTTAATCATCTATCATGGGACACCTTGATTACTCCCTTGTCCTGGCCACTAAGAATAATGCTACTATCAACACCAGTAGGCAAATATCTTTTTGAATGAGTTTTCAAGTCTTTGAGGTAAATAGCTAGTAAAGAGATTGCTGGATCATATGGAAGATCAATTCTTAGTTTTTTGAAAAACCTCCATACTGTTTTCCATAGTGGCTGTACCAATTTGCAATCCCGCCAGCAGAATATGAGGGTTCTTCATTCTCTGCATCCTCTCCAACATTATTACTTGTCCTGTTAATTATAGCTATTCTAACAGGTGTGAGATGGTATCTCATTGTGGTTTTGATTTGCATTCCCCTAATAGCTAATGATGATGAGCATCTTTTCATGTTTGTTGGCCATTTAGATGTGTTCATGGGAAAATGTCTCTTCAGGTCATGTGCCCATTTTTTAATTAGACTGTTTGATTTTTTGTTATTGAGTTTTATTAGTTCTTTGTATATTTTAGATATTATATCTTTATCAGAGATGTTGCTGACAAATATATTTTCTATTCAAATAGTTGTTTCTACCTTGTTGGCAGTTTCCTTGCAGAAGCTTTTTAGTTTGATGTAGTCTCACTCAATTATTTTTGCTTTTACTTTCATTACCTTTGAGATCAAATTCATAAAATCCTCTTTAAGTCCAAGCCCCTTGAGTTTATTTCCTATTTTTTTCTATGCATTTTATTGTTTCAGGTTTTATATTTAGGTCTTTAATCCATTTTGAGTTAATTGTGGTGTGTGGTGATAGACAACAGTCTAGTATCATTCTTTTGCAGGTGGTTTTCCAGTTTTCCCAGCACCATTTATTGAAGAGGCTTTCTTTTCTCCACTGTATGTTTTTGGCTTTTTTGATAAAAAATATTTGCCCATATACAGATGGGTTTACTTCTGAAATCTTAATTCTGTTCCACTGATTTTGTGTGTTTGTTTTTCTGCCAGTAACATGCCTTTTAATTATTGTAGCTTTGTAGTATAAATTAAAGTCAGGCAAAGTGATGCTTCCAGCCTCATTCTTTTTTCTCAGGATGGATTTAGCGATTTGTGGCCTTTTGTGCTTTCATGAAATCTGATGATTTTTTGTTCTATTTCTTTAAAGAATGCCAATGAGATTTTGATGGGGATTGCACTGAATTTGTATAATGTTTTAAGTCATTTTAACTATGTTGATTCTTTCAATCAAAGAACATGATATTTTTCCATTTTTTTGTATCTTCTCCGATTTCTTTAAATAGGGTCTTGTGGTTTTTATTATATAGGTCCTTCACATGTTTTATTAAATTATTTCCTAGGTATTTCATTCTTTTCATTACAATTGTGAAAGAAATTATTTTATCCACTATTTTTTCTGATATTTCATTATTAGATTATAGGAATGCTATGGATTTTTGAACATTGATTTTGTATCCAAAAACTTTATTGTATTTGCTTTTTGTTTCTAAAAGTGTTTTTGTGGATTCTTTAGAGTTTTCTACATAGAAAATCATGTCATCTGCAAATGGTGACAGTTTGAATTCTTTATTTCCTATCTGTATATCTTTTATATTTTTCTCTTGCCTGACTGCACTTGCTCGGAACTCTAATGTTATATTGAATGAGAGTGGCAATACTGGACAGCCCTGCCTTGTTCCTGATTTTAGAGGGAAAGTTTTAGTTTTTCTCCATTAAGTAAAATGTTGGCTGAGGTTTTGTCATATGTGGCCTTTATTATGTTAAGTTACTTTCCTTCTATACTGATTTTGTTAAGTACTTTGATAATATATATGGATGCCATATATTGTTGATGCCTTTTTCTGCATCTATTGATATGTTTATATGATTCTTAATTTTTAATTTGTTTATGTGGTGTATCATATTAATTGATTTGCATATGTTGAACCATCCCTGTGCCCCTGGGATGAAGCCCACTTGATCGTGGTGTATGAATTTTTATGTTGCTGTACTCGGTTTGCTAGTATTTTATTTAAAATTTTTGCACCTGTGTTCATGAGAGATATTGTTGTGTAGTTTTCTTTTTTGCGTGTTATCTCTACCAAGTTTTGGCATCAGGATAATATTGGCCTCGTAAAATGAGTTGGGAAGTATTGCCTCCTCTTTGATTTTCTTTGGAAGAGTTTGAGGAGAATAGGTATTAAATCTTCTTTGAATGTTCAAAAGAATTCATGGATAAAACCATCTGGTCCTGGACTTTTACTTTTTGGTAGGTTTTTGATGATTGTTTCAATTTCCATATTACTGATTGGTCTATTTATATTTTCCAGATCTTGTTTCAGTCTAGGAACACTGTATTTTTCTAAATACTGGTCCATTTCTATTAGGTTATTAAATTTGTTATTATATAATTTTTCATAGTATTGTTGCATGATCTTTTGTATTTCTGTGATGTCAGTAGTAATTTTCCCTCTTTCATCCCTGATTTTGTTTATTTCTGTCCTTTCTCTTTCTTCTTTAGTGAGTTTAGCCAGGGGTTTTAAATTTTATTAAGCTTCTCAAAGAACAGCTTTTTGTTGTATTTATTTTTTCTATTATTTTGTTGTTTTCATTTTCATTTATTTCTGCTCTAATTTTGATGATTTCTCTCCTTCCGTTGACTTTAGGCTTCATCTGTTCTTCCTTTTCTACTTTTTAACATGATGCATTATATTGTTTATTTGAGCTCATTCTTGTTTTTGGACTTAGGCCTGCAAGGATATGAACTTTCCTCTTATGACCTCTTTTGCCATGTCCCAAAAGTTTTGATATGATGTACTATCATTATAATTCATTTCCATGTATCTCTTGATCTCTCTATTTATTTTTTTCCTGACCCAGTTATTCTTCCAGTAACATGTTGTTTGATCTCCATATATTTCTGGTTCTTACTGCTTTCTTTTTGCAATTGTATTCTAGATTCGGCATTATGATTATAGAATATAGTTGGTATGATTTCAACCCTCTTATATTTGTTGAGGGTATCTCTGTGTCCTAGTATGTGGTTGATTCTTGAGAATGTTCCACTAGAAAAGAATGTATAAGCAGCAATTTTGGGATGGAAGGCTCTGTATATATCAATTATGTCCAGTTGGTCTAAAGTGTCTTTTTTTTTTAAGGCAAGTCAACCCTTGGTCGACCTCACAGATTGCAAAGACCTTATCAGCTTACAATCTCTTAATTTTTTATTTTTTATACCTACAGCATCTGGTGTTCCTAAGTGGTCTCTCATCCAAGTACTTACCAGGCCTGACCCTGCTTACGCTTCCGAGATGAGATGGTATCGAGCTTGTTGAAGGTGGCATGGCCTTAGACTAATATGTCATTTAATGATGTTAACCTTATTGATTTTGTGTTTGGATTATCTGTCAATATCTGACAGTGGGATATTTCAGTCCACTGCTATGATAGTGTTTTGGTCTGTTTCTCCTGATTGGAAGCATAGATATTAATGTGTTATGTCTTCTTGGTACATGATTCCCTTTATCATTATAAAGTGTCTCACAATATCTTTCTTTACCTTTTTTTTATTTCAAAGTCTATTTCATTTGATATTAGTACCACTACTTCTGCTTTTCTCTGAATGCCATTTGCTTAAAATATCATTTTCCATCCACTCACTTTAAGTCTACATTTGTCTTTGTAGCTGAGATGTGTCTCCTGGAGGTGGCATATGGTTGGGTTTTGTTTTTTGATCCATTCTGCATCTCTGTGTCTTTTATTGGTGAGTTCAGTCCATTTTCATTTAGGGTGATTATTGAAATATGAGGTCTTCTTATAGCCATTTTATCTATTGCTTTCTAATAGCTCATTGTTTCCATTGCTTCTTTGTCCTTTGTTTCTGTTTACTTAATTTTAGTTGGCTTTTGTGGGTTTTCCCTCTGGTTCTTCTTGTTTTATGTTATATACTTCAGTTCTGAATCTTTGGTGTGTGGTTACCATTATGAATATGAATAGGATGGTTATATATATGTTCTTCTGCATGTGCCTTATCTCCCTTTGGGAATTTGGATCTTTGAATCCTCTTTGTGTCAGTCATTGTTATGTTAATTTGTCCCTATGTATACTGAACGTTCATAACCATCTTACCATAGCAATTCTCTTATTATTATTTAAGTTTATAATGCCCTATTCTTAGTAAGAATTGCCCACCTCTGCTTCTATTTGCCTGATAGTCACTTTACTCATAATTGTGTATTTTTTTGTTGTATTTTGTTTTAGGTGAGCTGACCCCTTTCAGTATTTCCTATGATGCAGGCTTCCTGTATTGGAGAATTCCCTCAATTTTTGTATGTCTGGAAAGGTCTTAACTTTTCCTGCATATATAAAGGAGAGCTTGGTTGGATACATTATTCTAGGTTGGTAGTTCATTTCACTTAATATTTTAAATATTTGATTCTATTATTTTCTGGCTTATAAGGTCTTCATCGAGAATTCCGATGATAATCTACTGGGTTTTTCTTTAAAGTTACTGTTTCCTTCTTCCTGGCTGCCCTGAAAACTCTGTCTTTATCATTGATTTTTGATCATTTTAATACAATATGTCTTGGACAAAACCTTGTAAGGTTGTGATAATTGGGTGTTCTGTTGTCTTTTTGAATTCCAAGCTCTGGCTCATTTCATAGATTTGGGAAATTCTCGTCAACTATTTGTCTTAAAATGCTTTCTAATCCCTGCTCTTTTCCCTCCCCTTCTAGGATGCCCATTATTCTTATGTTTCCTCTCTTGATAATATTAGCTAGTTCTTGTATTTTTCTTTTGTTATTTTTTATTATTCAGTTTCCCTCTTCATTCTTCTGAGTTATTTCTCGATTTCTGTCTTCGCTATCACTGATCCTTTCCTCCATTTGATTGACTTTATTTCCCAACTAGCTATTTCATTTTTTATCTCTTTCAGTGCATTCTTCATCTCTAGAATTTCTATTTGTTTCTTTTTGAGAGTTTTAGTCTTCTTGCTAGAGAGCTCATTTTGCTTCTCTAGTTGTATTTTCAATTTCTGAAATTGGTGATATGAATTGTTTTGGATCTTAAGTTTTTTCCCAAAGTATCATTCTGAATTCTGTTATTTAAGTCACATATTTCTATATCTGTAAGCTTATTTTCTGGAGATTTTTTTTTTCTGTCTTTCTGAGATGACTTGTCACCTTGGTTGTTCATGGTTTAATGAACTATTCCTCTGTCTGGGCATTAATGGATATTTATTCTCCTTTTTTTAAGAAAGATTTATTGTATAAAGGTCACTCTTCAGCCCATTGTTAAAATGGTGTTTTCCTTTTGTTTCCAGTACGTTGTGTCTAAGCCTCTTGGATCCCTGCTTTATATAAAGTCTTAATAATGCCTTTGTTTCTTGTAAATATTTAATTACCCTCGCTACCCTCAAGCTCAGTCCCTGTCAATGTTAGTGACATTTTCATCAGTGTTTGCTCAAATTCCCCTGAAGCTCTGCGGTGTTCTTTCTTGGAGGATATTGGGGGAGGTGTATTCAGAGTTGGGTCATGAGTGCTGTGGCTTAGTGTTCTGCATCTGTGGCTGGTATTAATCAATTGTTGTTTCTCTGCTGTCCCCACTTCTCTGCCATCCCCACTTCTCTGTTTTCATCCCTGGTCTCTTGTCACTGCCTCTGCATGGTGCTCACAGCTCTATCAGGTAGGGCTATTCAGGGAACCCACTCCACCTTCTTCCCTCCCCTTCCTCTTGCAGGGAGCTCCAGATGCCAAAGGCAGCTTTTTTGTTTCTCTTAGTCTACTGCCTGACTCCCGGGGTTCTGACTTGTGGTAGCTCTTACGTGCAGATTCTACCCTCAGAGGGCCTGGTGTACAGTTCAGATGTTTTCATTGAGTTTTAGATGTTCAGCTTATTGTTGTTTCAAGGGCTGGGATCTGAGGATGTCTCTCATTCCACCATGTTTCTGATGTCATTTCAGTAGTCCCAGTTCCATTGTTAAAAGCATATGTAAGATCATGTTTGTTGTAGCATTGATTATAGAGACAAAAACAAAAATAAATTAGGCAATGTTCTCTACTGTAGAGAAGGCCAAATAAATTATTGTATATTCACTCCATAGAATATTATATAGCAATTAATACTAATACAGTAATGCTATCCCAGATGATTGGGAGAAATTTCCAAAAAGTATTCTAGTTTTAGGAAAGCAAAATTCAAAAGAGTGAGTGCAATATAACCCCATTAAATAATAACAAAATCCTATATACATAAGCACATGTATAAGCATGAGAAACTATGGAAAGTTATATCCTAAGGATGACATAGCTTACCTGATGGAAAGCAAAAGAGAGAAGAAGTGGAAATCAAGCAAAAAGAAAAGAGAAAAATAAAAATACAGATTATGATCACATCTATATAAAATTATGCATATGTTTATATACGGTATTTAAAATTAATATACAAAACTATATAAAGACATTCACAAATCAAAGTAAAATTAGTTTTGAGAACCAAATCAGGCAATAAGAAAATGTTTATTTTAAATGTTTGTTAATGAAAAATTTATTAAAATGTTTAAATATACCTTCCTGTCTTAGCAAGCATTTTTAGCTTTTATACTTAGCAAGTATACCTACAGATACTGGTTAAAGGTTTAGGTGCTATAATCAGTCCCCCTGGGTACAAGTTCAAGCACTGAAATTTATTTGCTGTGTAATCATAATTAAGTTACCTAACCTTCTGTGCCTAAGTTTCTTTCTTTTATTTTTGCAGTTTTATTATTTATTTATTTATTTATTATTAGTTTCAGGTATGTCGTACATTGGTTAGACTTTTATGCAGTTTATGAAATGATTCTCCCAATTATTGTATCACCCATCTGGCTCTACACATAGCTATTATAAAACTCCTGACTACATTCTCTATGCTGTCCTCCGCATCCCTGTGACCATCTTTCAACCACTAATTTATATCTCTTTAACCCTTCAAACCTTTCTCCCAGGCCCTTAAACTCCACTCTTCAGGCAGTTACAAGGTTGTCCTCTGTGTTTGTGAGTTGTTTTTTATTTAGTTTGTTCCTTCTGTTTCTTAGATTCCACATATAAGTGAAATTATATGGTATTTATCTTTTTCTGTTTGACTTATTTCACTCAGCATAATACCTTCTAGGTCCATCCATGTTGTTGCAAATGGTAGAATTTAATTTTTTTAATGGCTGAGTAATATTCCAGTGTATATATGAACCATAACTTCTTTACCCAATCACCTGTTGCTTCTATATCTTGGCTATTGTGAATAGTGCTGTCATGAACATAGGGGTGCATAGATATTTACGAATTAGTATTTTGATCTCTATGCCTTAATTTCTACCTACAAAATAAGAAAGATGAAAGTGTTAAGGGTGGAAAATTTTCAAGTGAGTCAACTAGCTAAGTCAGCTACAGGGAAGAAATATCTTTAGATACCAGAAGTTGTCCTTCTTGCTTGGGTGTGATTTAGGAGATGTATTGTATAAGATATGAAGATGGCCAATGTCTGCTTCTGTAATCCACTCACTTGTTAACCAGGGTGTGGTACTAGATGATGTATTGTGCTAATGGCCAACTTCTGCTTCTGTTATCTGCTTACTTATTCTAGGCTTTATAACTGCCACACTCTAAAACCCCAAGGTTGATCTCCTCTAACCCTGCGTGGTAGACAAGTCAGTCGTGGGCTGGCTAATAAAGGCTCATAATTCATCTTAGTTGGCTCTGTGGGTCTTAAAATTGATCGTGTCACAACAATTTTACTTTGATGAATGACATTGAAATTGCTTGGGGCAGAATGATTTTGATTAAGTGGGATTCTAGGGAAAATAAGAAGCTTTATATAGGACTCACCTAGAAAATTTAGACTTATATAGTCACTGCAAATTTCACAAAGCTGTAAGGTGAGAAAATCCACACTTTCAAGATATTTCAATTTCAAGTTACTTGGCAGTTTCTCAAAATCCTGCATATGCCCATGAAGTTAATGGTTGAAAGAATTATATTCTAACCTGAAAGAAAAACTATGGTTGGATTAAATAATCTTGATAACTTAATGATGTGCTTTCTAATTGTAGCTGGGAGTTTTTACATATTTAAATAATTTTTAAATGCTCAATCTGTTGAAGCATACTGCTTACCAGGAGAGTGTATAAGAAAGATTATGTGTGGAATTTAGACTCAAAAACCTAGGTTCACTCAAAATTCTAATATTACCTAGATGTTTGACATGAAGCAAATTACTAATCTTTCTTTTATGAATTTTTTCATCTAAAAATGGACACAGTAGTATTATCTTGGGTAATTAGAAGATTAAATGAAATAATATATATAAAAGCAATAACCTTTCTCTTTGTAAGCTTTCAGTAAATGTTAATTTCTTTTGGTATTTTTATTAAAATGCTAAAATGGAGGCAGGAGGTTCAGAAGAGTCCTCTGAAAACATACAATTCATTTTATTTTTTTCATTATGCTTAGAAAATCTCTTATTTGATTTGTGACCCCATAACCCCACCCCCAAAAAATACCATCCAGTAAATGGTACATAAAAGGAAGCAAATAGTTCCTTGATAATAGGTCTCATAAACCCAAGACATTGGATTTGAACAATGAGGTGGATAGCAACCTCAGTCTTCCTTTATTGTTTAATAACTCTAACAACCATTATCTTTCCTGGGCTGTACTCATGCCACTACATCCCACCCTCTTTTAGAAATAAAGCAGAATCTTTTTCTACACAATTAAATATTTGAAGATGTTTAAATACAAGTTAAACTAGTATATGTGAGATGATTTGACTTTTCCTTGATACTAGGTTAGGGTGTGGGTAACATAACTGGAATTTAAGACAGTTGTGTTAATGTGAGTTTGATGTTATAAACTGAATCTTTCAGTTAACAAGCTTATTGGCTATAGTTAAAATCAAGGAAATATTTACCTTGAATTCCAATTCCAGATACTTTCCAATGAACAACTTTGAGTAGCTTCTACTTCTATAATCACCTCACTGTTTCTTTTTCTCTACTTTCACCATTAATCACATCTGCTCTTTATCTCTCTGACACCATTTTATTTGCCATAAAAAAAATTATTTAATGTTTTCTCCAAAGTTTTGCTGCCTGAAATTTCAATAATCATAAAGAATGTTATACATATAAAGAAAAGGGTACGATGTAGAACTACTTCAGTATGTCCATTAACCTTGCCTTACTGTTGAAATTTTGAATGTTTTTTTTTAATTGGAGAAGAAGAAAAAGAAAAGGAAGCAAGAAAGGGAGGGAAAAGGGAATCTATTGTCTGACTAAATAGCAAGTACTTGCATCATGCATGAAGAAAGCAGAGAACTAAACTCTACAAAGTCTAGGACCTTTGCTATTTCTCACTAATTGTGGGGCCAGAAGAAACATTTAAAAATTAGATATTCTTATAATAAACTGTTAATCTGTAAAGGTTTAATCTGGCTGCAAAACCTGACTTTTGGATTCTGGACCTCACAAAAAAGCCTCACACATAGGTCCCATGCATACCTAGCTCAATCCAAGCCTGCAGGAGCTCTTTACTAAGCTCCTATGTAGGATGTCTCAGTATCAGTGTGCAGTGCTAAACTTTGAAAGAACCAAGAAGACTTTGAAATGTTCTCTCTTTCTTCCTCTTCTCTCATTTTCTTTTTTGCTCTTGGAATGATTATAAGTGTATTAAGTTCATTCAGTTCCTTATTTATAGGTTGTTATGAAATTTGTCAGTAATCAATAACCCGGAGCTTGAAAGCCTCTGAAAGAAAAGTCTCTTTTGTAGATTTTAAAAGGTGAGTTTTTTATAAAGAATAATTAAGGTAATGGTGTCTGAATTGGGGAGGGGGTATGTTGAGATTTCATCATCTATAATGAGTACATCATGTAATTCAAGTGTCCTACTTAGGAGAAGATGGTAAATGAGATGCCATATAAGGAGTAAGAAGGAGCTAGAGTATAGGTATTTCAGTAAGGAAAAAAATAGCTCTTAACAGAAACTAAAGCTATCTGATGTTATTACTAATATTGTATAATAATCCAATTATATATATTTTGTTTCACTCATCAAAATGATGGTGGCATAATGTACCATACATAGGCACATGTATTCTTCTTCAACTGTAAAAACTATATGCTCATTCATTCAACAAATATTGAACACTATTATGTGCCAAGGGTTGTTCTACATAGGTGGGAATACATGTTGAACAAAATAGACATTGAAAAAAATTTAAAGTGTAGGAGTCTGAAGCGACATGAACTTCTGTATTGAATTTGGTAGTTAAGTAAGGCCTCTCTGATGAGGTGACATTTGTACTGAGGGGAAGAATGTCCCAGAGAGAAGAAAAGCAAGTTTCAAGTCTCTGAGATATAGGATTAAGAAAGATTATAACATGGTCTGGCATACATGGCAGAAGACAACTTGGGAGCAGGGGAGGCGGGACAGTGGCAAAATGAAATCAAAGTCTAAAAAGTGTATGCAAATTAGGGTTGCTTTTAGAAGTTTCATTCATGCTGCTTTGTTTGACATACACAAATGTTCAGTAAATATTTGTAAAATAAGTGCTTTGTGCAATTGCAATGGGCACCAAAGGTCAATTTATTCAGGTACAAGAGCTCTCACCCTATAGCGACTTATTATGTCATTGTCGAAGCAACATCTACAAATAAAGTTGTTAGAAATTATTCAAGACTGTGATAAGAAGTAGGACAAAGCATTGCAAATAGCTTTGGAGTCAGCTCTAAGTTTGAGGCTCAACTCTACCACTTAGTAGTTATGCAAACTTTAGCAAGTTATTTAACCTTTTGACCTCAGCTTCCTCATTTATAATAAAGATGTAATAATGACTTTCTCATGCAGTTACAAAGCTTATAATGGATGTTATGTGTGAAATGCTGACTGTTGTGGCCAATATTGAATAGACCAAACCAAGTATGCTCTCAAAGGCTGTTTATTAGCTGACAGCTGTCCTTGCTAGGAGCAGCCCCGAACAAGAATCATGTCCAGCTTATATGCAATTGATTGTTTCTCATACCAAGCAAGCAAGCAGGGCGACACAAGCTAAAATTGGCAGTTAGCATATAAACGCATTGTTACATTGTTACAAATTTTATGATTAACAGGAGGCTGTTAAGGGTTTCAGGAACTAGGCCTTTTAGCTTTAGTTAAACATTACTAAGGTATAGACTTCCTTTGTCTAGTTTTCAGGTTTTTTAATTAACTCTTTCCTTATCACATTTCAGCAGGCCATCACACTGACCACCATGGCTGACACGTGCTTAATAAATAGTAGCCCCTCCCTATTCCTTGCACATGCCTGGTGCTTTAAAACTAGATAAATAAATTTACCTGACATTATCACATCTGATTTACACGACAGCTTTGGGAGGCAGGATCACAGTAAGCAGTGTGGACTACAAACTTTCAAAATATTCAAGAAAAGGGAGAGCCTATGATCAAGTTAGCTGGGGAAACGATGATTTTTTTCTACACTACCTACATACCTACAGTCATTCAACATCAAAAGCATTAGCTTGCTGGATTTAAGCCCTATCTACCAGGCAAAGAATATGTGTTGGGACTATTTAGAAAGGTATAAGGGTAGTGTTAATTAAATCATTGATAATGACCCCTCTGGGAGTTTTAAAAGACTTTTTGACTGTGCCACATCTACTAGGTTGAATCATTTTAACTTGCTGATACTTAACTGATATTTATCTATAAAAACTGTGATTTAACATGGTTCAATATAATACATCATTATTGATTTTTAAGTGACTTTTAAAACTTTTTGTTTATTTTATTTCCTTAAAGACTGAAGCAGGGAAGGCATAGAAATTACTTTTTCCTCTTCATTCCTACCTGCTGCAAAATAGTGGCATAAATAAAATTTATGGTTCCAAGAATGAGTACAATGTGATTGTCAAACTATAATGTCATATTATTAGCCCCTTTCACATCTCATATTTACAGCAGCATGTGGCTGAAATCAAGCTTATCTTTTAATCTTCCTCTTGTTCCAACTAAGTACAGATAAGTTTGATAGGTCTATAATTTGGGCAAATGCTGTGCAGGCAACTAAAGAACAGCAGGAACAAATTGATGTCATTCTGTTTACATGCTAGAGAGAGAATGTGAAAAGGCAATTTACTTCCCTGTATGGGAAAATTGGGAGGGAAAGATGTACACTGTTAGTGGAGAGTAAATTGCTAAAATGCAGAAAAATGAAATGAATGCTTTTTTTTTGGCTGAAGGAGGGTTCAATACAAAAGGTGTAGTGGAGTGTTTGATGGTTCAAGATGACATTTGAATCACAAAGTGTTAGACCTTGAAACACTCTGTAAAATTATCTAGTCCAACGTTCTCTTATAGATGAAGAAATGGAGATCCAGAGAAGAAAAATTACTTTCTCAAGATCACACAACTAGTAACTATACTTCCCCCAAAGGATATGTACTTAACACAGGAAGTAGTTTGAGGCATGTGAGGTGAACCTGAAAAAATAGGATTAACTCTATCCTTGATTTTTGTCGTTTCAACTTTACTACAGATTGGTCATTTAATATAAACATAGATCATTCATAATCAGAGAAATACAAATTAAAATATCAACTTTATACATTTTAGCTTAACAAAAATCAGAAACTTGTATATTGCTAAGGGTTGGAAAGCATGAGAGAAAAAGGAACAAACTCTCTTCCACTGATGGAGTCAAAGCTGGTGCGAATATTCTGGAAAGCAAGCTGGCATGACAGTACAATGAAGAAATCACATATTTCATGGCATAGCAATTCTTTTCCTGGTATATACTCCACATAAATTTTCACATGGGTACATATGGGGACATATACGAAGGTGTTCCTGGCATCTCTGCTTTGGAGGCAGGGAGTAGACAGGTAGATGAGTTCATTCCTGGGAAAGCAGACATACTGGAATATAATGTTTCAGTGAGTAGCATCAGAATAAATATATAAAAAGAGCATGGGTGACTCTTAAACACATAATGCTGACCAAAAACAGTAAGAATTAAAAGAAGATATAGCTAAAATACAAATTTAGTGATGTCAGAAGCATGGAAAAGTGAGAGACATCCCCATATCTCACCCCTTGAAACAACAATAAGCTGAACATCTAAAACTCAACAAAAAACACCCAAACGGCCTGAGATTTGCGCATAAGAGCTACCACAGGTCAGAAACTCAGGAGTCGAGTGGTAGACTGGGAGAAACAAAGAAGCTGCTCCACAGCAGGACCTCCCTGCAAGATGAGGGGATGAGATGAAGGTTCAGCGAATTCCCTTAACAGCCCTGCCTGAGAGCTGTGAGCTCCACACAGCTGGTGGCAGTGCCCAGGGATTAGGGCAGAAAGCAGAGAAATGAGGATGGCAGAGAAACAACAGCTGATTAAAGCAGCTATAATGGAAAAACATCTTCCAGCCCAGAGGGCCCATCCACTTATATCCTCCAACACAGAAATCACGAAGCACCAGGGAAATCTGAGCAAATGCTACCGAAACTGTCACTAATGCTGACAGGGACTGAAATAAAGGGTAGTGAGCATGATTGAATATACATATACATAAGGAAAAAATGGCATTATAAGACTTTTTATAAAGCAAGTATCCAAGAGGCTTAGCCACCACCTACTAGAAACTAAAAGAAAAACATCTTCTTTGCAACAGGCTAAAGAGAGACTTTTATATAATAAATCATATTTCTTGAAACAAAAAGCAGAATACAATTTCATTAATGCCAAGGCAGAGAAATAGTCCATTAAACACCATGAACAACCAAGGTGACAAGGTATCTTAGAAAAAAGACATAAATCTCCAGAAAATACATTTAAGGACATAGAAATATGTGACTTAAATAGCAGAAGATTCACTATGGTACTTCTGAAAAAGAATCAATGAGATCCAAAACAATTCAAAGCAACAATTTTAGAAATTGAAAAAACAACTAGAGCAGAATGAGTTATTTAGCAAGAAGACTGAAAACCTCAGAAAGAACTGAATAAAACTTCTGGAGACGAATACTCTGAAAGTGATGAAAAATGAAATAGCAAGATTGGGAAATAGAATTGACCAAATGGAGGAAAGGATCAATGATATCGAAGACAGAAATCTAGAAATAAATCAGAAAGAAGAGAGAAACTGAAGAATGAAAAATAATGGAAGAGAAATACAAGAACAAGCTGATACCATCAGGAGAGGAAACATAAGAATAATGGGCATTATTAAAGAAGAAACAAAGCAGAAACTAGAAAATATTTTATGACAAATAGTAGACGAGAATTTCCCAAATCTAAGGAATGAGCCAGAGCTTGGAATTCAAGAAGTCAACAGAACACCCAATTATCACAACCTTACAAGGCCTTGTCCAAGACATATTGTATTAAAATTCAATGACAAAAACAGAATTCTAAGGACAGCCAAGGAAAAAAAAGACAGTAACCTATAAAGGAAAACTGATAGATTAACATCAGACTTCTCAGCACAAACCTTACAAACCAGAAAGGAATAGTATTAAATATTCAAACAATTAAATGAAAGAAACTACCAGGGAAGAATAATGTATACAGCAAAACTCTCCATTGGATATGAATGAGTAATAAAGACATTTCCAGATATACAAAAAATGAGGGAATTCTCCACTATAAAGCCTGTATTACAGGAAACACTGAAAGGGATCAGTTCACCTAAAACAAAATGACAAAATAAATACTTAATTAGGAGTAAGGTGATGAGCAGGCATATAGAAGCAAAGGAGTACAATGCTTACGGAGGACAGGGTATTATAAGCTTAAACAATAAGAAGAGATTTGTTATAGCAAGATAGTAATGAATGTTCAGGATATGTAGAGACAAATTAAAACAGTGATGCCAGAAATGGAGAGGATTCAAAGATCCAAATTTGCAATGGGGAATGGAGATAAGGTACACACAGAAGAAAATGGGCTACTATATATAAATATATAGAGAGAAATATATCTATAAATATATAAAAATTTCCTTTATAGATTTATAAAGGTAACCACATGCCAAAGATTCAGAACTGCAGTATATAAACAACAACAACAACAAGAACCAGAGGGAAAACCCACAAAAGCCAACTAAAACAGAAAAAAAAGAGAGAGATACAAAAGAACAAAGAAGCAATGTAAAAACTGAGCTACCAGGAAGCAAAAGATAAAATGCTATAAGAAGACATCATATTTCAATAATCACCCTAAATTTAAATGAACTGAACTCTCCAATAAAAAGGCACAGATTTTCAGATTTGATCAGAAAACCAAACCCAACCATATGCTGACTTCAGTTCCAAAGACATTTATAGACTCAAAGTGAAAATGTGGAAAATGGTATTTCACGCAAATGCCATTCAGAGAAAAACAGAAGTATCAGTACTAATATTGAATGAAATAGACTTCAAAATAAAAAAAGGTGAAGAAAGATACTGAGGGACACTTTATAATGATAAAGGGAATCATACACCAAGAAAATATAACCCTTATTAACATCTATGCTCCTAATGAGGGAGCACAAAATATATAAAGCATTTACTATGAGAAGAAAGGATGAAACAGACCAAAACTCTATCATAGTAGGGGACTTATAACCCACTATCAGATATGAACTAATAATCCAAACAGAAAATTAATAAGAAAATTACATCCTCAAATGACACATTTGATCAACTGGACATAATTGATATTTACAGAGCCTTCTATCCAAAACCATCTGTTTATACATTCTTCTCTAATGCACATGGAACATTCTCCAGGACTAACCACATACAGGGACACAGGAAAAGCCTCACAAATATAAGAGGGTTGAAATCATACCAATTATATTCTATAATCATAGTGTTTTGAAGCAGAAGATTGACTGCAAAAAGAAATCAGGAAGAACCAGAAATACATGGAAATTAAACAACATGCTACTGGAGAATAACTGGGTCAGAGAAGAAATAAAAAGAGAAATCAAGAGATACATGGAAAGGAATGATAATGCTAGTACAACATATCAAAACTTTTGGGACACGGCAAAAGCAATCATAAGAGGAAAATTCACATTACAGGCCTACCTCTAAGAATCAGAAAGAGCCCAAATAAACAACCTAATGCTTCATCTTAAAAAAACTAGAAAAGGACGAACAAATGAAGCCTAAAATCAGCATAAGGAAAGAAATATTTAAAATTATTGAAAATAAAAGAAATTCAAACAAACAAATAAACAATAGAAAAATAAATGCAACAAAGAGCTGGTACTTTAAGAAGTTAAGAAAATTGACAAATGTTTGAATAGGAAAAAGAGAAAGCAAACAGATAAACAAAATCAGGAAAGAAAGAAGGTAAATGATGACATACATTGCAGAAATACAGAACCATAAATAATACTATAAAAAGTATATAACACTAAATTTAATAACCTAGAAGAAATGGACCACTACTTAGAAAAATACAATCTTCCCAGACTGAATTAAGAACTAGAAAATCTAAATAGACTGATCAGCAGTATGGTAATTGAAACAATCATCAAAAACCTACCAAAAAGTAAAAAGTCCTGGACCAGATGGCCTCACCAGTGAATTCTACCAAACATTCAAAGATTTAATACCTATTCTCCTCAAATGCTTTCAAAATATCAAAGAGAAGGCAATACTTCGCAACTTATTTTATGAGACCAATATTACCCTGATAACAATACCTGGTAAAGATAACAGAAAAAAGAAAACTACAGATGAAAATATCTCATGAACACAGATGCAAGAATTCTAAAAAGATACTAGTGAACTGAATACAGTAACATATTAAAAACATTATATGCCATGATCAAATGGGCTTCATCCCAGGGTCACAAGGCCGGTTCAACATATGCAAATCAATTAATGTGATACACCACATAAACAAATTAAAAAATAAGAATCATATAGTCACATCTATAGATGCAAAAAAGGGCATTGACAAGATATAGCATCCATGTATGATTAAAACACTTCACAAAATCTGTATAGAAGGAAAGTACCTTAACATAATAAAGGTGACATATAACAACCTTCAGTAAACATTATATTTAAAGGTAAAAAACTAAAACCCATTGCTCTAAGATCAGGCAAAAGACAAGGCTGTCTACTATAGCCACTGTTATTCAATATAACACTGGAGATTCTACGAGTGCAATCTGGCAAAAGAAAGATATAAAACGCATCCAAATAGGAAATTAAGAAGTAAAACTGTCACTATTTGCAGATGACATGATTTCCTATATAAAATACCCTAAAGACTCCACAAGAACACTACTAGAAACAATAAGTAAATACAGTAAAGTTTCTGGATACAAAATTAATGTTAAAAAATCTATAATGTTCCTATACTCTAATAAGAAAGAGTCAGAAAAAATGGAAAAAACAATTATTTTTGTAATTGCAACAAAAAGAATAAAATAACTAGGAATAAATCTAAAGAAACATGTAAAGGGCCTATATAATGAAAACTATAAAACCCTATTAAAATAAAACAAAGAAGATACAAAGAAATGGAAAGATATTCTGTTCTTGGATTGGAAGAATCAACATAATTAAAATGACCTTATTACCTAAAACATTATACAGCTTCAATGCAATACCCATCAAAATACCATTAGTATTTTTAAAGAAATAGAATAAAAATCATCAGATTAGTATGGACACATGAAAGACCCAAAATCAACTAAGCTATCCTGAGGATAAAGAACGAGGCTGGAGGCATCACTCTGACCTGACTTCAAATCATACTATAAAGTGACAATAATCAAAACAGGCATGGTACTGGTAGAAAATAAGACACACAGATGAGTGTAACAGAATTGAGAATCCAGAAGTAAACCTATGTTTTTATGGGCAAATAATATTTGACAAAAAAGCCAAAAACATACAGTGAAAAAAGGAAAGCCTCTTTAATAAATGGTTCTGGGTAAACTAGAAAGCCGCCTGCAAAGAATAAAATTAGACTTGTCTATTCACACACAGCAAAATTAACTGAAATGTTGAATAAGGACCTGAATATAAGACATGAAACAATAAAATGCATAGAAGAAAAGATAGGAACTAAACTCGAGGACCTTGGACTTAAAGAGGATTTTATGAATTTGACCTCAAAGGCAAGGGGAGTAAAAGCAAAAATAAATGAATGGGACAACATCAAACTAAAAAGCTTCTGCACAGCACAAGAAACCTTCCACAAGATAAACTGATAACCATGTGAATTGGAAAATATATTTGCTAGCAATGCTTTTGATAAGTCTAATATTCAAAATATACAAAGAACTCACAACTCAGTAACAACAACAACAACAAAAACTAGCAATTCAAATAAAAATGGGTAGAGGACCTAAACAGACACTTCTCCCATGAATACACACAAATGGCCAACAAACATAATAAATGATGCTCATCATCACTAGCTATAAGAGAAATACAAATCATAACCACCATGAGATACCATCTCACACCTGTTAGAATAGCTATAATCAACAGGAAAAGTAATAATAAATGCTGGAGAGAATGCAGAGAAAAAGGAACCCTGATACACTGCTGGTGGGACTGCAAATTTGTACAGCCACTATAGAAAACTGTATGAAGCTTTCTCAAAAAACTAAGAATTGAACTAACATATGATCCAGCAATCCCTAATTGGGTATTTACTCCAAAGACTTGAAAACTCATATCCGAAAAGTGATTTGCACACCAATGTTCATAGCAATATTATTCATAGTGGCCAGGACATGGAAGCAACCAAAGTATCCTACAATAAATGATACAATAAAGAAGCTGTGGTTGATATATGCAATGGAATAATACTCAGCCATAAGAAGAGATGACATTCTGCCATTTGTGACATGGATAGACCTTGAGATAATCATGCTAAGCGAAATAAGACAGACAGAAAAAGTTGAAAAAATGATATGATATCACTTATATGTGGGATATAAACCTAAATGCAACAAATGAACAGAACAAACAAACAGAGACTCATGGACATGGACAATAAAATAATGGTTACCAGAGGGTAGAGAACAGGGTAGATGGGGAAAGTATATTGGGTAAAAAGGGGTCAACTATTTGGTGACAGAAAGAAATCCAACAATGGGAGGCAAACACATAATGTGTGTGTATATATATATAACTTACTGTTAAAATATACAGCTGAAACTTACTGCATTTTGTTAACAAATATCACCATGATTAATTTAAAAGATAAAAATAAAAAATAAATATAAAATACAAAAAGGAGATATATAATAAATATTATTTGTATAAATTAAAATGTTAACATATAAAATAAAATATTTGAGATAATGCATGCAAATAAAAAGATGCCCCCAAACACATGAGCATGGTAGCATATACTGGAAAAAAAATGGAAAATGGAAATTAAAGAGGAATAAATTTTTTTTAATTAAGTTGATTAGAATAACATTGGTTAATGCAATTATATAATATTCAGGTGTACATTATAATTTGGCATCTGTGTATTCTACTGTGTGTTTACCACCCAAAGTCTAGTTTCCTTCAGCTACCATATATTTGATCCCATTTACCCACTTGACCCTACCCCTACCCTCCATATTTGACCCCTTTTACCCCTTCTACCTCTCACCTCCTCACCCAACCCTACCCTGTGGTAACAACTAATCTATAGTCCATGTTCATAAGTTTCTATTTGTTTTCCTCTTCATTTGTTGCTTTTAGATTTGTATTCCACATGTAAGTGATATCATGTTATTTTCAACTTTTTCTGTCTGGCTTATTTCATTTAGCATGATTATCTCAAGGTCCATCCATGTTGTCACAAATGACAGAATCTCATCTCTACTTATGGTGGAGTAATATTCCACTGTATACATGTATGACAGCTTCTTTAGCCAATCATTTATGTCCTGGACACTGTGAATAATGCTGCTATGAACATCGCTGTGCAAATATCTTTTTAGATAGGTGTATTCAAATCTTTGGGGTAAATACCCACTAGAGGGATTGCTGGATCATATGGTAGAACAATTATTAGTTTTTTGAGGAATTTCCATGCTGTTTTCCATAGAGGCTGTACCAATTTGCAGTCCCACAAGCAGTATAAGAGAGTTCTTATTTCTCCACATCCTCTTCAGAATTTATTACTTGTCCTGTAATACTCGTAAGATGATATCTCATTGTGGTTTTGATTCTCATTTTTCTAATAGCTAGCAATGTCAAGCATCTTTTCAAATCTGTGCAGGCCATTTGTATGTCCTCCAGGGAGAAGTGTCTATTCAGGTATCCTGCCCATATTTTGATTTGATCATTTGTTTTTTGTTGTTATTGAGTTCTTGAATTCTTTGTATAGTTTGGATATTAGGCCCTTATCAGAAGTGTTGCTTGAACATATATTTTCCCATTCAGATGGTTGTCTCTTTACCTTGTTGAAAGTTTTTTTTTTTTGCTGAGAAGAAGCTTTTTAGTTTGATGTAGTCGCATTCATTTATTTTAGCTTTTATATCCCTTGCTTTTGAGGTCAAATTCATAAAATCCTCTTTTAATAGGGCTTGTAGCTTTTATTATATAGGTCCTTCACATATTTTGTTAAATTTATTTCCAGGTATTTTATTCTTTTTGGTGCAATTGCGAAAGAAATCATTTCTCCACTTCTTTTTCTGACACTTCCTTATTAAAGTATAGGAAAGCTGTGAAATATTGAACATTGATTTTTATTCCAGAGACTTTACTGTATTTATTTATTGTTTCTAATAGTGTTCTTGTGAAGTCTTTAAGGTTTTCTTATAGAGGATCATGTCATCTGAAAATAGTGACATTTTGACTTCTTCATTTTCTGTTTGGATGCCTTTTTATATCCTGCTCTTGCCTGACTGTACTTGCTAGTACCTGCAATTTTATATTGAATAAGAGTGGTGATAGTAGACAGTCTTCCCTTGTTCCTGATCTTAGGGGGAAGGTTTTTAGTTTTTCAATACTAAGTATAATGTTGACTGAGGGTTTGTCACATATGGCCTTTATCATCTTAAGGTACTTTCTTTCTATACTGATTTTGTGAAGCGTGTTGATCATAAATGAATTCTGTATCTAGTCAATGGCTTTTTATGCATCTATTGATATGATCATATGATTCTTATTCTTTGATTTGTTTATGTGGTGTATTGCATTAATTGATTTTGAAGCATCCCTGTGCCCCTGGATTGAAGCCCAGTTGATTGTGGTATATAATCTTTTGTATTCGGTTAGCTAATATCTTATTTAGGATTTTTGCATTCTGTTACTGTATTCGGTTAGCTAATATCTTATTTAGGATTTTTGCTCCTGTGTTCATGAGAGATATAGGTCTGTAGTTTTCTTTTTTTACATTATCTTTACCAGGTTTTGGTATCAGAGTGATTTGGCCTCATAAAATGAGTTGGGAAGTATTACCTCTTCTCTGATTTTTTAGAAGAGTTTGAGGAGAATGGAGAATAAATCTTTAAATGTTTGGTAGAATTCACTGGTGAGGTCAGCCATCTGGTCCTGGACTTTTGATTTTTTGGTAGGTTTTTGATGATTTGTTTCAATTTCCATACTGCTAATCAGTCTATTTAGATTTTTCAGTTCTTCTTGATTCGGTCTAGGAAGATTGTACTTTTCTAAGTAGTGGTCCATTTCTTCTAGGTTATTAAATTTGGTATTATATACTTTTTCACAGTATGAGCCTTTGTATGAGCCTTTGTATCTCTGTGATGTCAGTCGTAATTTCCTCTCTTGCATTCCTGATTTTATTTGTATCTTGTCCCTTTTTTTTTAGTGACTATACTTGGGGTTTGTCAATTTTATTAACCTTCTCAAAGAAGGTTACATTTTTGTTACATTTACTTCTTCTATTGTTTTGTTTTGTTTTGTTTTCAATTTCATTTATTTTTCCTCTAATTTTTATTATTTCTTTCCTTCAGCTGACTTTAGGATTCATTTGTTCTTCCTTTTCCAGTGATTTAAGAGGAAGCATTAGGTTGTTTATTTGGGCTTGTTCTTGTTTTGGGAAATAAGTCTGTAATTATATAAACTTTCCTCTTTTTACCACTTTGACGTGTCCCAAAGGTTTTTATATGTTGTACTATCATTATCATTTGTTTCTATGTATCTCTTGGTCTCTTTTTCTATTTTTTCTCTGACCCAATTATTCATCAATAGCATGTTATTTAATCTCCATATATTTCTGGTTATTCCTGCTTTCTTTTTGCAATTGTATTCTAGTTTCAGAGCATTATGATCAGAGAATATGGTTGATATGATTTCAACCCTCTTATATTTGTTGAGGCTATCTCTGTGTTCCAGTATGTGCTCGATTCTTGAGAATGATCCATATGCACTAGAAAAGAAAGTATAAGCAGCTCTTTTGGGATGGACGGCTATGTCAATGTCAATTATATCCAGTTTGTCTAATGTGTCATTTAAGGATAGTATTTCTTTATTGATTTTCTGTTTGGATGATCTGTCCATATCTGACAGTGGGCATTTATGTCCCCTACTATGATAGTGTTTTGGTCTGTTTCTCCCTTTAGTTTTGTTAGTAATTGATTTACATAATTTGGGTCTCCCTGATTAGGGGTATAGATATTAATAAATGTTATTTCTTCTTTGTGCATGATACCTTTTATCAATATAATATGTCCTTCAGTATCTTTCTTTATCTTTTTATTTTCAATTCTATGTTATCTGATATCAGTATCGCTACTCCTGCTTTTCTCTGAATGCCATTTGCTTGAAATATCATTTTTCACCCTTTCATTTTGAGTCTATATTTGCCTTTGGAGCTGAGATGCATTTTGTGGAAGCAGCATATGATATGGATTTGTTTTCTCATTCATTCTGCAACTCTGTGCCTTTTTATTGGTGAGTTCATTTAGGAAGTTTCTTTAGAAGTTCGAGTATATTTAGGGTGATTATTGAAACATAAGGTCTTCTTATAGCCATTTTATCTTTTGCTTTCTGATAGCTTGGTGTTTTCATTGCTTCCTTGTCCCTGTGTTCCTATTTTTTTTTAATTTTGGTTGGCTTTTTTGGGGTTTCTCTCTGGTTCTTCTTGTTTTATGTTGTATACTTCAGTTCTGATTCTTTGATGTATGGTTACCATTATGAATATGTAAAGAATAGTTATATATATACAGTCATCCATTTTCTTTGTCCATGCCTTATCTCCATTCCCTTTTGCAAGTTTCGATCTTTGATTCCTCCCCCTTTTCAGTCATTGTTATCTGAATTTGTTCCTATGTATGCTGAACATTCATTACTATCTTGCTATAGCAAATCTCTTCATATTGTTGAAGTTATAATGCCCTCTTTTAGTAAGGATTGCCTACTTCTGCTTTTATTTGCTTGATAGTCACCTTACTCCTATTTTTTTTTCTCATTTTGTTTTAGGTGAGCTAATCCCTTTCAGTATTTCCTGTGATGCATGCCTCATAGTGGAGAATTCCCTCAATTTTTGTATGTCTGAAAAGATCTTAATTTCTCCTTCACATCTAAAGGAGAGCTTAGCTAGGTACATTATTCTAGGCTAGTAGTTCTTTTCACTTAATAGTTTAAATATTTGATTCCATTGCTTTCTGGCCTGTATGATTTGTGCTGAGAAGTCCTAGAATAATCTAATGGGTTTTCATTTATAAATTACCATTTCCTTCTTCCTGGCTGCCTTGAGAATTTTATCTTTGTCCTTGATTCTTGTTAACTTTAATACAATGAGTCTTGGTGAAGGCCTTATAGGTTTCAGATAATTGGGTGTTCTGTTGACTTCTTGAATTCCAAGCTCCAACTCATTCATTAGATTTGGGACATTCTTGTCCACTATTTGTCTGAAAATGTTTTCTAGTCCCTGCTCCTTTTCTTTGCCTTTAATAATGACCATTATTCTTATGTTCCTCTCCTGATGGTATCAGCTAGTTTTTGTATTTCTCTTTCATTATTTTTAATTCTTCGGTTTCTCTCTTCTTCCTTCTAATCTATTTTTAGATCTCTGTCTTTGATATCACTGATCCTTTCCTCCATTCGACTCTATTTCCCAATCTTTCTATTTCATTTTTCAACTCTTGCAGTATGTTTTTTTATCTCCAGATCTATTTGGTTCTTCTTGAGGGTTTCAATCTCCTTGCTCTGCTCATCTGGTTGTTTTTGTTCAATTCCCATACTTGTTAAAATGACTTGTTATGGATCTCACTGAGTGTTTTCAGAAGTACCATCCTGAATTCTCTGTCATTTAAGTTGCATATTTCTATGTCTGTAAGTTTATATTATGGAGGTTTTTCTCTTTCTTTCTGAGATGCCTTGTTATTTTGGTTGTTCATGATGTTTTTTCCAGAAAGAAGATTTATTATATAAAGGCCTCCCTTTAGCCTGTTGTAAGGAATGCGCTTTTATTTTGGTTTCCAGTAAGTGGCATCTAAGCTTCTTTCATCTCTGCTTTATATAAACCCTTAATGATGCCTTTTTTATTTTCTTGTAGATATTTAATCACGCTTGCTACCCTCGGTTTCAGTCTCTGTCAGTGTTTGTGACAATCTCAGCAGCATTTGCTCAAGTTCCCCTGGGGCTCCGTGGTGATTGTTCTTGGATGGTATGGCGGAAGAGTCTCTCTGGGTTGGGAGTTCTGAGCTGCGAATCAGCCTTGGTTTTGCAACTGCAGCTATTAAAAACCAATTGTTGTTTTTCTGCAGTTCCATCTCGCTACTCTGCTTTCTGCCTTGAAGACTGGTCCCTGCTCCCGGCTGCATAGAAGTCCTGGCACTTCTGGCATTGCAGTTCAGGGAAGTTGCTGTACTTTCTCCCCTTCTTTTCCTGCAGGGAGCTCCAGAGGCTCCAATCCTCTAGCTTGTTTCTTCTCTCATTTTGTCATGTTTCTCCCTAAAGCAGAGCATTGCTCAGAGGATCACAGGAAAGAATGTCACATGGATGGAGCCCTGACCTTTGCTGGGGCCTTCACAGCAGGGCCTAGTGCTTGGGCGCTGCTTGTCAGAAGTGGCTCATTTTAATGCACTCTGCCCTAAAGTTACAGCTAGTTTCTAGAAAGGGAACAACAACAAAACTGGATTTAAAAACAGCAGGTAAACATTCTCTTAACCTTTTCTGATCTCTGGGGAGTTCAGGAATAAAATTAAAATGAAATAAGCAAGAGATAGAATGCCAAATTCACATAAATTTTAAGAAGAAAACAGTAGATTTTAAATAAATGTTCTACTGAGGCTGTTTTTGGTTTTGACCCCAAGCCCTTGGAGAGTAGTGGTGGGGGTAAAGTGTGGGAGGTTAGTGGTTCTACACTTAGGGCTCCTTTGATGGAAGAACTTGAGAGGCACTGAACAGCTCAGGGTAATTATGGGCTTCACTTATGGACGAAACCATTCCACATTGGCCCCCTCACTACCACCTCTGTTCAGCACTCCCTGAAGACATGTCTAAGCCAAAGGATCCTGCTGGGCCTACTTTCTACTATTCCCATTTTCCATTCCTTGTGGGTTGATTCTTGAAGGGTGAGCTGCCATCTGATCACCCCCACCGTCACTCCTGCCCTCACTTCTGGAGCTTTCTCTCCTGAACAAAATAAAGGCTTCTTCTGTTTCCCTGATGGCTTCTTCCATAAAGGTTTGCTGTAAAAGCTATCATTCTGTATTTATATCACAGACAAGAAAATATTCATTATGGTCAATGACAGTCCATGATTATTTTACAACTTCTTCATTTCACAATAAAAAGGAATGCTGAAGAAATGTTGTAGAGCTCAGAATGTTTGAGCATAGAATTAAAAGGTTGAAGGTGCACAAATAAGACAGAAGAAACAGGGAATCTTCTCCTTTGAGACCACATAAAGGGGGTTGGTCAGAAATGTTGTGTATGTGGAAAAGGAGAAGC
This sequence comes from Macroglossus sobrinus, assembly GCA_004027375.1. Lineage (NCBI taxonomy): Eukaryota > Metazoa > Chordata > Mammalia > Chiroptera > Pteropodidae > Macroglossus > Macroglossus sobrinus. The sequence continues at coordinate 95,652 of PVKZ01000674.1, read as the reverse complement.
ACTTAGGAAGTCCTAAAAATTTGCCGAAGACTGTGACAAAAGCCAGATTGATGAAACAATTTCCTTAGTAATAATATCTTGTGTTTATAAAAAGCACAATGATGAGGAACAAAAATACCAATTTGTCAAGTTCCAATGACAGCAAATATAGAAGTAGTATAAAGTTCTAAGTTAACTTTATCATTTAAGTATTTTCATATATACAAACTGTCTAGTTGCCAAAGCTCACAAAATGTCCAATATACACAGCTACAATTTTCTTAATAACACAACAATCTTAACATATTCTTCACCTGAATCCCCTTCATCAATAATATTGAATCATTTAATTCTGTGCCTTTTTTGACATTTTATAGGGGTTGGCATCTCTGATTTCCCATAATATTTATCCTAACTTCCAATAAAACCATGAAGAGAGATGATGAGATCCTGACAACCGGGGCCAAATTTTACCCTCACTGAGATTACACAAGGTGTTAGGGAGTTGTACATAACTCCAAGAAAACTAGCACCAGGAATTAGTTAATCAGTTTTATCTTATTTTCTTAACTTTAAAACTTCCCAGTGTGGTGTTCAAAAGTAGGTTTTAGAACCAGTTAGCCTTGGGTTAAAGGTTTGGCTCTACCACAGAGTAGCAAGTTTTCCAATCTCTGAATCTCAGTTCTTCACACTAGTTACATGGTTGGCATGTAACTAGCATTTGTATATCTGGAGAATTGAATTCAAATCTGTAAGGTAATAATGAATATAGTTTTTTCACAAGATTGTTGTGTGATAAACAGAATGTAGATAAGCTGTTAGTATGCCGTAAGCTTTGCTTATATACATTATAGTGTTTGATAAATAGAATACATTCAAAATCCGCCCACTTTTCTTTTGCTATATCTTTCTCTTCTAAATTTCATGCTGAGAATATTAATCTATTCAGCTTCTCTGCCTTTTCTTTTTGATATCCTCAAATTTTCCATTAGCATCCATCTTTTTATTGGGGGTGGTGATAATATAGACAAATTCAGTATTGTGTTTATTCTTGAGATGGCAGCAGGATTACACAGGGGCTTCAAATGTATTATTAACATTTTACCTATTACACTAGATAGTATGTACATAAATGGTTGTTATGGTAGCAATCATCTTTATGATTCTGTCATTTGTGATATTTTTCAGGTTCTTATCTACATTAATCACTTTTCTCTTCTTGCCAGAACCATGTCATCTGCAAGTTCTATAAGTGAGTTTTGCCTTCATATAACCATACCTATTTTAGTCTACTTCTCTCAAATTAGATATGCATTTTCTACAGAGAGAGATAGAGAGAAGAGCTATAAGGGCAATGTAGCTTTATTCCTCTTGTCATCTTGTCATCTTCACTGGGACCAAGTCCCATCTTGATTCCTTATAAACTGAGTGACATTAGGCAACATACTTTCTTTCCATAAGTCCCAGTTTCCTGCAGAATGAAGATAATAACACCACCTATAGGGCGTTGTGAGTCTTAGATGAGATCATGTGTATAGTCTTAGATGAGATCATGTGTATAGCAGACACACAACATCAGAGGTTTCCAAACATTTTACACTTAAAGCCCATCTTATTATCTTCCCCACCACCATGACTCTGGAACATGGGTTTTAAGAAATTTTTTTACTAAAATATATCAGTCGCTATTATTTTATATTAAAAAATATAGTCACCAATCAGAATAGTCCCAAATATTGCTAATGCACCTGTGAATTACTAAACTTCTACCCCAAAGAGAAAAAAAAAGTTACTTTTTAGTCTGAAGGGCCATATTTTGAGTAAGTATAAAATTTTAATTAAGTAAAATTACTCCAAATCTAGAAGCCATTAAATTATAGATTCTTGCAATCTAACCCAATCTATGATTCTAACCCCTGCCACTCTCTCTCTCTCTCTCTCTCTCTCTCTCTCTCTCTCTCTCTCTCTCTATCTATCTCTCTCTCTCTCTCTCTCTTTCTCTCTCCTTGGCAGTTGTCAGGCCATCTTGGACATCTTCTCCGCTCTTCTTTTTGATTTAGAATCTAGGTAAGTGGAACTACAAAATAAAGAGCTGATCTAGGGAAGAGGCAGGGGAGGAAAGAAGTATAAGCATCGCCATGGACTCCATTTGTGAGAAAGGTTAAGGAAGGCATAATTGGAGAGAAAAGGGACCTAGAGGCAGTTTTAGTATGCAGGATATGTTGAGAGTGCAGGAAATGGCAAAAGGAATTTTGAAGAATTATTTCTATTCTTTGTGAATATACTCTATCTTTGGCACTTTAGAAAGAGCTTGCTGTGAAGATCTCAACTGCTCTTCAGTTAGTTTGGATGTGGGACTAGTTTTCATTTGATTGTAACACTGTGAGAGATGAAGCTATGAGGCAACTGGATTTTATTCAAATTTTACAGCAAGACTTCTTAAACCAGGTCAAATTGTTTTCTGAACCTACTGCTTCATTCCTTAAGGAAATGAGCACAGTCTTTAAATGTGAAATCTTTCCAAAGTTCTTCCAGGAGTTCTGAGATGTTTCCTTCAAAGTATATTAATGTCTTCTACAGCTGAGTCATGCTCTGCTCCTTATTTTGCAGGATCTATATCATTACCAACTTGAATCTTACATTTTTAATGACAAGCTGTCATTTACTGAATACTTACTCTGTTAGCACCTTACAGATTCCATCTCATTTAGTTCTTATAAAAACTCTTTTTACTTGGGCATTATTGTCCCTGTTTTACAGATAAAGAAACAGATCAAGAGAGTTGAAGTGACTTTTCCAAGATCCCCCAGTGGAGGCATAATTCAAACCCAAATCTATCCAATGCCATAACCTGCACTTTCAATTGCTACACTTTGCTGCCTGGAAAAAGGTTAATGTACATAAATGGTTGTTATGGTGGCAATAATCTTTATGATACTGTCATTTGTGATATTTTGCAGGTTCTTATCTACATTAATATTCCAAGAGTATAAAAATTTTAATTATGTGCCCAAGGAGTGACTCTGTACTGAGTTAGCTGAGATGTTGAGTAGGGGACTATTTTTAGCAAAAAAAAGAAATTGGAGTAAGTCTTTTCTCTTTGAACCTTGGTTTCCTCACCTTTAAAATGAGAATATTAATACTTACTACACAAGGTTATTTGCATGATTAAATGAGAACAGAAATATAACACTATAGGTACTCAGTGAATGGTGGTTATTGTTAATACTATTGCCAATTTTTATAAAACAAGCTGTTCATCCAAGTGAATTAAGGTAGCATTGGCTGTGGACAAGGTATCATATGTAGAGTATCAATTATTTTTAGTGAATTAAATTAACAAGAAACAGTGGTTTGGGTTGGGAAGATCAGAAAAAAAAACACTTTGAGATAAATGAGTGGTTTTTCAAAGTGCACAGTGGTACCAAAGGAGGAAGGAGTCTATGAAAGAAGAGAAATAGAATAAAGAAACAGTAAGGAAGTAAATGTAAAAAACTGGACAAATCAAGGATGTAGGGTGAGTTATGAGGCATGCTAGAGCACCTACAAAGAAATTAAAGCAAAGGCTGGGAAATTATAAATGCACTAATGAGTGGAAAATACCATTTAATTTGCACTTAATTGTGGCTTACATGGTAAAGGAAAGAATGTATGCTCAGATATTTTCTTCTGAATGTGGGGGTTGGGTGAGGTGTCAGTGATTTCAGCCACGTGCAATTTGTAGAAAGTTTAAACAAGGTTATTGTATATAAATTCTTATCTAATTCTCTCATTCCTAAACTAAACATGTTGGGATCCAGTGATTAACCTGTTTCCCTAATATTCATCTGAGGACCATCTTAGAAATAGAGCTAACAGCTTGTGAAATTTTCAGGAATTCAGATAGGAAAGAGGTCTCAGGAATTCCAGTCACCTCTCCCCCCACAACAAATCAGAACCAAGGAAGAGAATCATCAAAGACTCCAACTTTTCAGTTCTACCCCTTCTCCCTCAATGCTCTCCTGTTCTCAGCTTTATCATACTCACTTCCATTTTGTAGTCATCAAAATTTTCTCTCAGATCTTTCATTCACATCTAGGTACAAACTATTCCCAACAGCTTCACAGAGCTTAAGGCGTCTTTAGGGCACAACTCCAAAAGTGGCACCATTCATATTGGAGCAACTTATGCAGCCCAGGTAATGTTTATAATCTTCACCTCAAGCACATCTAGGCAGAGGAGAAGGAAACAATATCCTCCCAGGACATCAGAGATATAACTTTAAGTGATACATTACAAGACGAATTATTTTTTCTGTCTCCTGTTTTATTGTAAAACGAACAAAAAAAAGATGCATGAATTTTACAATCTATTCTATTATATATTGCTATGGAGTGAATTGTGTCCCTATAAAAAATACACATATTTAAGTCATAACTTCCAATGTGATAGTATTCAGATATAGGACTTTGGGGAGGTAATTAGGTTAGGTGAGGTCATGAGACGAGGTCATGATGGGATTAGTGCCCTTATAAGAAGAGGTACCACAGAGCATTCTCTCTCTCTCTCTCTCTCTCTCTCTCTCTCTCTCTCTCTCTCTCTCATTCTTTCTTTCTCTCTCCACCATATGAGAACATAGAGAGAATGTGTCCATCTGGAAGCCAGAAAGAGAGTCCTCATTAGGGAACCAAATCAGCCAACATCTTGATCTTAGACTTTCTAGCCAGAACTGAGAAATAATTTTCTGTTGTCTAAATCACACAGTCCATGAGATTTATTTATGGCAGCCCAAGCTGACTAATATAGGTACTAATGCTTGCTTCAATATATAAATACTTCACTTCCCTCAAATCTTGGAGTAAAAATTGATAATCCAAATGTCAATCTGAGAGAAGAGGAAGATAGTGGACTAGGTAAAAGAAGGGTTTACTTCTCAGCTCTGAGTTGAAATTACAATCAAATTATAAAATAATCAACATGGAGAATTACCTGAAGTCCAGCTCATAACACGTACGTCTGATAATATAAAGGAGGCACATAGAAGCTGGTAGGAGGGGCAAAGTCGTGAATCAGGCTGGACCCACACCTGTAGGTAGTAGAGGATCACTGGAAGGGAGAGGGAGGCTTAAGAGGCTCCCCTGAAAGAGAGAAGTCCTAGCCTCGGGGTCTCCACAGCCCATGGTACTAGCCCAAGGAAGAGGAATTCCCAAAAATTCTGACTAAAAATTAGAGGGGATTCTGGCCACCTAGGTGAGATGGAAGGAGACTGAAACCCTAGATGCCCCTTTAAAGGACCCACACAGAGGTTCTCTCACCTGTAGACACTCACCTGGGGCACTGACAGTGGGTCAGAGTCTCGCACAAGGTTCATATGGGGAAAGACTGCATTACCTGGTGCCAGAACAAAGACTGAGCAGGCAGCCACCATTGTGCCTTAGTTGGGAGAGGGAGTACACGGGTAATCTACAGACTGTGCCAGCTTACCTGTGCAGAGCCCACCCACAGGGCTATTTGGAAGCTGTACTGGCCTGAGGAGATTTGCCTGCTCCATTCAGGTTAGATTGCCTAGGGTGGCTTGTGGCTGGGTGGCTGCCACGCCCTGCACTGGTTACAGGCCAAACAATCGCAGTAGGCAGTCAGTGCTGTGAGGTCACATTTCAGAGATAGTTTCAGGCAGATCACTGCTGCCAACATGAACCTGGGCTGATTTCAGGGATCTGTGGGCCAGCCCCAGAGAGCAGTTGGTCTTAATGGTCTGTGACTTTTGTCAGAATATGCAAATGGTTATTGAAGTTTCAGCAAGACTGAGGCTGTATTGGCTTGATGGCCCTTGTCTTCCTGAGTTCCTGCCCCATCCAATCCACAAAGTGTCTACGGCACACTGACAGTTGCCACTAGCTGGGATGGCACATTCTGAACAGTCAACAGACCTTGGCCAGTGAAGTGAGTAAAGCTCAGGGAATACATTTATGGGAAGATCACTGCTGCCAGCACAAGATACAATATCACTTGGGAAGATCTCAGGGGTTTTGTGGGCCCATCATAGATGGCAGTAGGTATCACAGTGATTCATGACTTTTGTGGGAGACTGCAATCCCAAAACTGGAAGGAAATCTGGTGCTATATAGACCTGATGGCCATGTACTTCACTGAGACAATGCCCCACCTAACCAACAAATTACCTGTAGCAAGCTTTCTCACATCAACCAAGTCCTATTCTGTGCTTTCTTTAGGTCATGAATTCAACAGCAAACAATAGCAATCAGTTTGTATGACCCACACAAAGCTCATCCATCTGGGAGAAGCTTTCGGTCACACATCACAAATGCATGCCCATGAGCTTCAGTAATTCTTAAACAGAGCTTGGGTGTTTGCAGGCCTGAAGTGAGCAACAGATGGCCTTGCTATGATTTGAAAATTATACAGGGAGCCACAGAGACAGCATTGGCATGTAAACTGACACTGCTATGGCAGAGGAAATTTACTCAGTAGATCCAGGTGACCCCCAGGGTCCCTGCACCACCCAACACACATATCACCTAGAGATTCTTCCAGTTCCAGAAACTTACGGGAAACTAAAAGGCAATTTCAGACTTTGAGGAGCACTGATCCTTCTGTTAAACTTCCCTAGCTCAGGGACCTACAGCATTGTCTCTTCCACTTACCTATAAATCCAGCATAGACAACAACCATCTTCAGATTGCTTTGTACCTCTCACCAGGTAGCCCTGAGAAATCAAAGTCAGCAGCTGACCTTGGCCTACTGGGGAGCCCCTCCGAAGGGCCCACAAAGCCAACGTACCCGGAAGCTGACACTAGACCACAAGACCAAACCCCAACTAGTCCAAAAAGTGATACACACAAAGGGTGGTCTCAACAAGTACACAAGTCTGCTAGGGGAACTTCCATTCAGTGGGGTCAGCCCCCACATTTTAACTCATACCCTGTGGCCACAGCCAATTCCCACAGTTAGTCAACTCAAGTGTTAATCCCAGCTGCTGATGTACTAACATCAGTAAAGGCTTAGCTACAACAGAAGATCACACACGACCCACACAAAGATCATGTTCAGAGCACCTAGCATAGGAGATCAGAAAGAGTGTGCCACTAAGCCACTCAGGATGCCTTCTATGTAACACCATCTGGCCAAAGCTGAGAGATGAAACAAATATTCTAAACACACACACACACAGAGAGAGAGAGAGAGAGAGAGAGAGAGAGAGAGAGAGAGAGACTAATAAAATGAGAAAACAAAGAAACATACCATAAATGAAACATCAGGAAAAATTCCAGAAAATAAGCTAAATAAAATGGAGGCAAGCAACCTACCAGAGATAGAGTTCAAGATAATGTTTATAAGGGCGCTCACTGAACTCAGGAGGAGAGTGGATGAGCTCAATTAGAACCTCAACCAAGAAACAGTAAGCATAAAAAAGACATAGAAACCACAAAAAAGAACAAGATAGAAAGCTATAATACAATAACTGAAATAAAGAATACACTAGAACTCGACAGTAGATTGGATGAAACAGAAGATCAAATTAGCAAACTGGAAGACAAGGTAGCAGAAAATGTTCAATTAGAATGACCAAAAAAACTATTTTAAAAAGTGAGGGTAGTTTAAGAGACCTCTGGGATAACATGAAGCGTAACAATATCTGCATCATAGGAGTACCTGAAAGGAAAGAGAGAGAGCAAGGGATTGAGACTCTTTTTGAAGAAATGACATAAAACTTCCCTAACCTGGCAAGGAATTGAACATACAGGTCCAGAAATCACAGAGTCTCAAACAAGAGGAACTCAAACAGACCCACATCAAGACACATCATAATTAAAATGCCAAAAGTCAAAGACAAAGAGAGAACCTTAAAAACAGCAAAAGAAAGATAGCTAGTTATTTACAAGTGTGACTGCATAAGAATGTCTGCTGATTTTTCAATAGAAATTTTGCAGGCTTAAGAGACTGGTGTTATGCAGTCCCTTGATTTGGAGTTACACAAATCAGGACTCTACAACCACAAATACTTTACCTAACAAAGCTCTTGATTAAAATGGAAGGTGAGAAAAAAGAGCATCTCAGACAAGAAAAAGATTAAAGAATTTATCACCAACAAGCCAGTATTCCAAGAAATGGTAAAGAGACTTCTGTAAAAAAGGAGAAAAAACAAACATGAATAATAAAATGGCAGTAACTATGTACCTATCAGTAATCACTTTAAAGGTAAATGAATTGAATGTTCCAATCAAAAGACATAGGATAAGAAAACAAGACCCATGCATATGCTGTCTTTAAGAGAGCCACTTAAGATCAAATGACACTCGCAGACTGAAAGTAAAGAGATGGAAAAGATATTTCATGCAGGTGGAAATGAAATAAAAGCTGAGGTACCAAAGTTATACAGACAAAATAGACTTTAAATCAAAAGCTATACTAAGGAGACAAGGAAGGGCATTACATGATGATAAAGAGGTAAATAAATCAAGAGGACATAACACTAGTAAACATATATGCACCTAACATAGGAGCACCTACATACCTAAAACAATTATTGACTGGCATAAAAAGAGAGATCAACAGTAATACACTTATTATAGGAGACTTTAACACTTCATTGACACCAATGGACAAATATTCCAGACAAAAAAAATCAACAAGGAAACCAATGGGCCTAAAAGATACACTAGATCAGATAGATTTAATAGATATTTTCAGAGCATTTAATCCCAAAGCAGCAATATGTGTATTCTTTTCAGGTACACATGGAACATTTTCCAGGATAGACAATATATTATGATATAAAACAAGTATCAATAAATTTTAAAAGATTGAAGTCATATCAACTGTCTTCTCTGATCAAAATAGTATGAAACTAGAAATGAATTACAAGAAAAAACTGGAAAATACATAAACACATGAGGGCTAAATAACATGCTGTTAAACGATGAGTGGATTAAAATTGTGATTGAGGAAGAAATCAAAAGATACCAAGAGAGAAACACAATGACTCAAAACCTATGGAACACAGAGAAAAAGTCCTAAAAGGGAAATTCACAGTAATAAAGGCCTACCTCATGAAACAAAACAAACAAACAAAAAACTTGAATAAACAATCTACCCTTATACTTAAAAGAGCTAGAAAAACAACAACAAATAAAGCAACAACTGAGTAGAAGGAAGGAAATAATAGAGTTCAGAGTGAAAATAAATGAAAAAAAAATACAAAAGATTAATGAAACCAAAATCTGGTCCTTTGAAAGAATAAGCAAAACTGACAAATCCTTAACCAGACTCATCAAAGAAAAAAGAGAAGATGTTCAAATAAATAAAATCAGAAGTGAAAGAGGAGAAACAACTACAGACTCCACAGAAACACAAAGGATTATAAAACATACTATGAGCATTTTTATGCCAACAAATTGGACAATCTGCAAGAAATGGATACAGTCCTAGAAACATACAATTTCCTAAGACTAAGTCAAGAAGAAACAGAAATTCTGAACTGACTGATTACTACCAATGAAATAGTATTAGTAATCAAAAAACCCTCAAAAAACAAAAATCTTAGACCAGATGGCTTCACAGACAAATTTTACCAAACATTCAAAGAGGAATTAATACTTAATCAATTCTTCTCAGACTATTTCTAAAAATTCAGTAAGAGAGAAGGCTCCCTAACTCCTTTTATAAGGCCACCACTACCTTGATTCCAAACCAGACAAAGCCATTAAAAAAGAAAACCATAGGCCAATATCTCTTATGAACATTGATGCAAAAATCCTCAACAAAATATTAGCAAACAAAATTCAGCAACACATTAAAAATATCATACATCATGATCAAGTTGGATTTATTCCAGGGATGCAAGGTTGGTACAATATTTGCAAATCAATTAATGTGATACACCACATTAACAAACTGAAAGATAAAAATTATATTATCATATCAATAGATGCAGAAAAAGCTTTTGACAAAATCCAGCATCGTTTTATGATAAAACTCTCAGAAAAGTGGAAAGAAGGAAAATACCTCCACATACTAAGGCCATAAATGACAAATCTATAGCTAACATCATACCCAATAGGGAAAGGCTAAAAACATTTTCTTCAAAATCAGAAACAAGACAAGTATGCCAACATTTACCACTCTTATTCAACATTGTATTGGAAAACTTAGCCACAGCAATAAGACAAGAAAAAGAAATAAAAAAACATCCAAGTTGGAAAGGAAGAAGTAATATTTTTGTTATTTGCCAATGACATGATACTATATAGATAGAACCTTAAAGATTCCACCAAAATAGTGTTAGAATTGATCAATGAATTTAGTAAAGTAGCAGGATACAAAATTAATATTCAGAAGTCAGTGGCATTTTTATACACCGGTAATGAACTTTCAGAAAGAGAAATTAAGAAAACAATGCCATTTATGATTGCATCAAAAACAATAAAATACCCAGGAATCAAATCAACCAAGGAGGTAAAAGACCTTCTATCAGAAAATTATGTCATTGAAAAAAGAAATTGAAGAAGATACTAATAAATGGAAGCATATACTGTGCTCATGCATAGGAAGAATCAATATCATTAAAATAGCCATACTACTCAAAGCAATCTATAGATTCAATATAATCTCTATCAAAATATCAATGGCTTTTTTTTCAGAGAGCTAGAACAAATAATTCTAAAATATGTATGGAACCCTAAAAGATCCTGACTAGCCACGAAAATCTTGAGAAAGAACAAAGTTGGAGATACCACACTACCTGATATTAAAGTATACTACAAAACTACAGTAATGAAAATAGGCATAGTACTGCCATAAAGACAGATACAGTGATCTGAATAGAGAGCCCAGAAATAAATTCATGTCTATATGCTCGCTTAATATATGGCAAAGAAGGCAAGAATATACAATGGGGTAAAGACAGTCTCTTACGGTGCTGAGAAAAATTGTATGGATACATGCAAAAAGAAAAATAAAAGAAAAGAAAAAAGACATTGGATCACCATCTTACACTGTATACAATAATATACTCCAAATGAATTAAAGACTGTAATGTGAGACCTGACACCATAAAACTTCTAGTAGAAAATATAGGCAGTGATCTCTCTGATACTTCTAGTAATTTATTTTCAGACATATCTCCTCAGACAAGGGAAAGAAAAGAAAAACTAAACAAATGGACTACATCAAACTAAAATTTTTGCATAGCAAAGGAAATCATCAACACAACAAAAAGACAACCAACTGAATGGGAGAAGATATTCACTTATGATACATCTGATAATGGGTTAATATCCAAAACACATAAAAATACTTAGAACTCAACAATAAAAACACATACAATCCAATTAAAAAAATGGGCAGAAGACCTGAGCAGATATTTCTCCAAAGAGAAAATACAGATGGCCAATACACATATGAAAAGATGCTCAAGATCACTAACCATCAGAGAAATGCAAATTTAAAACCACAATGATATTTCACTTCACACCTCCCAGAGTGATTATCATCAATAAATCAAAGAACAAGTGTTGGCGAGGATGTGGAGAAAAGAGAACACTTATAGACTGTTGGTGGGAATGCAAATTCATACAGCCACTATAAAAAAACAATTTGTAGGTACTTCAAAAAATAAAAATGGATATACCTTTTGATCCAGCAATTACACTTCTGGGTATTTATACAAAGAAAACCAAAACAATATTTTGTAAAGATCCATGTGTTCCTATGTTCATGGCAGCACAATTTACAATAGCCAAGATATGGAAGCAACCTAAATGCCCATCAACAGATAATTGAATAAAGAAATTATGGTCCATATATACAATGGAATACTACTCAGCCATTAGAAAAATGAAATCCTACCATTTGTAATGACATGGATGGGCCTAGAGGTTCTTATGCTAAGTGAAATAAGACAGAGAAAGATAAATACCATATGATTTCACTTATATGAGGAATCTAAGGAACAAAACAAACTAAACAAAATCAGATTAAAAAATATAGAGGACAATTTGATGAAGGATGGGGGGATGGGGAGGCTGAGAGAATGGGGTAAAGAGTTTAAAGAGTACAAATTAGTATTTGATAGATGGTCTTGGGGATGGGGAGCTCGGTATAGGGAATGCAATTAGAATTAATATATTAACTAAGTGAAAAACCAGTAGAGAGAAGTAGCAATTAGGGGGATTGTTTTATAAACTATATAAATGTCTAACCACTATACTGTATGCTCAAAACTAATAGAAAAAAAAACTACTCAAATAAAAAAAAGTTATGTTGCATATATACAATTGAATATTACTCAGCCATAAAAAAATGAAATCGTATTCTTCACAGTAACATGGGTTGACCTAGAGGTTATTATGCAGAGCAAAACAAGGCAGACAGATAAAGATAAATACTGTATGGTTTCATTTATATGCAGAATCTAAGGAACAAAATGAACAAACTAATCAAAAACAGACTCACAAGTGTAGAGGACAATCTGGTGATGGCCAGATGGTAGGGGGTTTGGGGGCTGTGAAAAGGGAGTGAAGGATTAAAGAAGTACAAATTAGTAGTTAATAGATAGTCATGGGGTTGGAGAACATGGCATATTGAGGTAGATGGGAGGAATAAATTAAATCATTTCTTCAAGTAAAAATAAAATAAAATGAAAATGAAAATAAACACAACACAATTAGGTTGTATCACTAATCCAAGTTCTCAAGAAAATTACATGAAAAGAAGAAAGAGAGAGAGAGAGAGAGAAAGGAAGGAGGAAGGAAGGAAGGAAGGAAGGAAGGAAGGAAGGAAGGAAGGAAGGAAGGAAGGAAGGAAGGAAGGAAGGAAAAGAAAGAAAGAAAAGAAGATACAAAGAAATAGAAATATATTTCATGTTCTTAGATTAGAAGAATCGACATACTTAAAATGATCTTATTACCTAAAGAATTATACAGATTCATTGCAATCCCCATCAAAATCTCATTGGCATTTTTAAAAGAAATAGAACAAAAAAATCATCAGATTTTTATGGAAGCACAAAAGACCCTAAATAGTCAAAGTCATCCTGAGAAAAACTGTTAAAATGTACAGCTGAAATTTATTGAATTTCATTAACCAATAACACCGTAAAAATAATTCATTAATTAATTTTTAAAAGAATATTGTAAGCAAGGGCTATATTGCTTGGTAGAGATGAGTTTTGTAGGTCTTTAAAAAGAAACATGTCAATACAGGATAAAATAATGAGGAAGGTTTATGATAGAAATAGAATCTGAAGGTTTAGATTTTTTTCACAAAGAAAAGTGAGACAGCACATTACTAAGAGATTTGAGCATTACCAAAGCATTTCAATAATCAATTTTAAGTATCAAGAAAAGTGAAAACAAATACTCCTTGCCCCTGCCCCTCAGGAACTGTCAGTGGCTCATAAATCTGAGTTGGGTGAATATGCAGATTCTTTATAACATAAGTAATCTACATGAAAGAAAATGGCTGAGCACATAGCATGTTCATGGAGGGGATATGAAATAGTCATAGTGAATTACAGGTACACCTTTTCATTACCAACAATTTGCCAAACTCAGCTCAGCAGGGAGAGAAACACAATTGTTATCTCCTGTATAATTTTTGCCATTGTACAGCCAGTGTTGTACATTCAGAGGGACATTGTACAATTTTCAGATTTTGTCATGTGTGCATCCTTTCAGAAGCTGCACAAGAATTAAAAGGTTTGGCTTTGACTGCTATTTCAGCCATGGACTTACTGTGTGACCTAGAGCAAGCCACTTGGCCTCCCTGGACCTCAGAGGAGGTTTCATTAGATAATCAGGAGTGGCTATTCACTTCTTGGTCTGTAATTCTGTGATTGGTCTGACAAGATTGCTACCACTTGATAGTGACTTGAGGTGATGTGAGTTGGGAGATACAGAGACTACGTTTCCCCTCAAGACCCATTGCTCATTTCAAAAGCCCCTTGCCAAATGTCATCTGAGAGGAGAGACTGACAGATTTGTAGGTGGGAACTAAATGTGGATGGTCGTTTGTGTATCCATCTCCAAACCTTGCCCCCTCCACCAAACTCCAGCATTGTTCTCCTCAATAAAAATTTGATTCTGAAGCACTTTTCTTCAGATGTCATTTACATTCTGAGAGTAAACTATGGTATGATAGTCAAGAGAATAATGTGTGACAGTTGAATAACCACAGCAATCACTCATCTAGAACTTAGACGTAGGCAGGTCTCCAGGTGAAGAAATTAACATATATTACCTCACTTAAACCTCACAGCAATTCTGTAATGAAAATAATTTTTTTTATTACTAAATTTATTGAGGTGACATTGATTAATGAAATCAAATAAGTTTCAGGTGTACAATTAAATAATATGATATGATGCATATGTGTGTGTATATATATATGTACATATATATATGTGTGTGTGTGAATATATATATATATATGTGTGTGTGTGTGTGTGTGTGTGTGTGTGTGTGTGTATATATATATATATATATATATATATATATATTGCATTGTGTGTTCACCACCCAAACTAGTTCGATTTTCTTTTGTCACTAAATCTTTGAACCCTTTTCCCCCATCCTAACTCCCCACTCTACCCTTTCTCCTGGAACCACTAATACACTGTCTTTGTCCATGAGTCTCTGTTGGTTTGTCATGTTTGTTTGTTGCTTTCAGTTGTATATCCCACATAAAAGTTAAATCATAGTGTTTTCAACTGCTGTCTGACTTATTTCACTTAGGACGATTATCTCAAGATCCATCCATGTTGTCACAAATGCCAATATTTCATCTTTTCTTATGGCTGAGTAATATTCCATTGTATGTGTGTGTGTATGTTTATGTGTATGTGTGTGTGTGTGTGTGTGTGTCTTTTTTATCCCATCATCTATCATAGGACACTTTGGTTGTGTCCATATCCTGGCTACTGTAAATAATGCTGCAATGGACATGGGAGTGCATATATCTTTGCAGATAAATGTTTTCAGGTTTTGAGGATAAATACCCAGAAGAGGGATTGCTGGATCATATGGTAATTCAATTCTTAGTTTTTTGAGGAAACTGCACTGTTTTCCATAGTGGTTGTACCAAGTTGTATTTCCACCAGCAATGTATGAGAGTTCTTTTTCCTCCACATCTTCTCCAACACTTGCTATTATTTATCCTGTTAATGATAGCCATTCTAATCGGTGTGAGATGATATCTCATTGTAGTTTTGATTTGCATTTTTCTAAAAGCTAGTGAGATTGAGTATTTTTTCATATGTCTGTTGGTCATTTGTGATAAGTGTCTGTTCAGGTCTTCTGCCCATTTGTAATTAGATTGTTTCTTTATGGTTGAGTTGTATGAATATCAGAGGCATTATTTGCAAATATATAGGGATTTTTTTTGTATTATCTGTACCTGGTTTTGTTATTTAGCTAATATTGGCCTCTTTAAAGTGAATTAGGAAATATTGCCTCTTCTCCAATTTTTTGGAAAAGTTTGCAAAGTGTAGGTATTAAATCTTCTTTGAACATTTGGTAGAATTCACTGGTGGAGCCATCTGGTCTTGGACTTTTACTTTTTGTGATGCTTTTGATGATTGGTTCAATTTCCATATTGTTGATTATTCTATTTAGATTTTCCAGTTCTTCATGATTCAGTCTAGGAACATTGTATATTTCTAATAACTTGTCTATTTTTTCTAGGTTATTAAATTTGACATTGTGTAATTTTTCTTAGTATTTTTGTATAATTATATTTTGGTGGTATTTATAGTAATTTCTACTCCTACATTTCTGATTTTGTTTATTTGTGTCCTTTTTCTTTTTTCTTTAGTGAGTCTAGACAGGAGATTGTCAATTTTATTAATCTTCTCAAAGAATCAGCTCTTTGTTGCATGAATTTCTCTATTGTATTTTTGTTCTCAATTTCATTTAATTCTCCTCTAATTTTTATTATTTTCTTTCTTCTGATGACTTTGGGCTTATTTGTTCTTTCTCTAGTTTTTAAGATATAGTGTTATGTAGTTTATTTGGCATCATTCTTGTTTCTTGAGATGGGCCTGTAATTATATGAACTTTCCTCTTATTACTGTGGTGCTGTGTTTCAAAAGTTTTGATATTTTGTATTTTCATTCTTATTTCTTTTTATGTATCTCTAGATCCCTCTTTTTCTTTCTTCCATGACCTAGTTGTTTTTTAGTAGCACGTTGTTTAATCTCCATGTATTTGTGGTCCTTCCCACTTTCTTTTCACATTTATTCCAGTTTCATAGTGTTATGTTCAGAGAATATGGTTGATATGATTTTAATCTTAAAGTTGTTGAAACTAGTTTTGTGTGTGAACATATGGTCTATCCTTGAGAATGTTCCATGTGAACTAGAAAAGAATGTAAAAGCTGTTGTTTTGGGATGAAAGGCTCTATAAATGTTGAGGATATTTCTTTATTGATGTTTTGTTTGAGCGATCTATCCCTTTAGTTCTGTTAGTAGTTGCTTTATATATTCTGATGCTCCCTGATTGGAAGCATAAATACTAATAAGTATCATGTCTTCTAGATGTATAATTATTTTTATCATTATGATATGTCCATCATTATCTCTCATTACCTTTATTATCTTGAAGTCAACTTTGTCAGAAATAAGGACGGCTATACTTGCTTTTCTCTGGATGCCATTTTCCTGATTATTGTTGTTTTTACCCTTTCACTTTGAGACTATATTGGTCCTTGAAGATGAGATGTGTCTCTTGAAAGCAGCATATGGCTGAGTTTTGGTTTTTGATCCAATCTTCTTTTCTGTTCCTTTTTATTAATAAGTTCAGTCAATTTACATTTAGGGTAATTATTGAAATATGAAGTTTTCCTATAGTCATTTCATCTCTTCTGATAACTCAGTGTCTCCATTGTTTCTTTGTCCTTGTGTTTCTGTCATTTAAATTTGGTGGTTTTACATGGTTTTCCCCTTTGTTCTATCTTCCTTTGTTTTATATTTCAGTGTTAGATTTTTTGTGTGTAGTTACCATTTAAAGAAAAGTAAACATATGTTTTATATATATATACATTTTATACACACACATACATACAGTAGTCTCTTTTCTTCTGTGAGCTCCTTATTTCCAATTTTCTTTGTAGATTTGGACCAGAAAAAACTTTTTTGTTTTGGTTATCTCATATTATCCTTATATATGTTGTACGTTCATTTCTAAGTTGCAGTAGCTATTGTCTTTCTTCTAAAGATTTTTTACCTTTAATCTTTATGAAATATTTAAGTTTATAATAACTTGTTCTTAATAATGGGTGTTTTCCTGTTCCTGTCAGCCTGTTAGGCATCTTGCTCATACTTATATATTTTCTTTTGCCCTTTCATTTCAGGTAAAGTAACCACCACTATATATTTTTGGCTTCTGTTGAAATTTATTTGCCCATACAAACATGAGTTTACTTTTGGACTCTCGATTCTCTTCCACAGGTCCATGTTTCTGCTTTTCTACCAATACTATACTGTATTGATTACTGTCACTTTCTAGAATAATTTAAAGTCAGGCAGAGTGATGCCTCCAGTCTTATACTTTTTTTCTCAGGATGACTTTGGCAATTCAGGATCCTTTGTGCTTCCATAAAATTTGAAGATTTTTCATTCTATTTCTTTCAAAAAAGGCCTATAGGATTTTTTAATGGCATTGCATTAAATCTATATAATGCTTTATGTAATAAAGTCATCTTCATATGTTGATTCTTCTAATCCAATAACACAGAATATCTTTCCATTTCATTATATCTTCTTCAATTTCTTTCAATAGGGTCTTATAGTTTTCATCATATAGGTCCTTCACATGTTTCATCAGGTTTACTACTAGGCATTTTATTCTTTTTGCTGCAATGGCAAATAAAATTATATGTTCCACTTCTTTTTCTGACACTTCATTATTAGAGTATAGGAAAGCTATGGATTTTTTAACATTGATTTTGTTTTCAGAAACTTTACCTTATTTGATTATTGTTTCCAGTAGTGTTCTTCTGGAGTCATTAGGGTTTTCTATAAAGAATCATGTCATCCACAAATAATGACAGTTTGACTTCTTCAGTTCCTATTTGGATGCTTTTTATATCATTCTCTTACTTGATTGCACTCACTAAGACCTCTAATGTTATATTGAATAACAGTTGCAACAGTGGACAGCTTTGCCTTGTTCCTGATCTTAGAGGGAAGGTTTTTAGTTTCTCACCATTAAGTATAATGTTGACTGACAGTTTGTCATATATGGCCTTTATTATGTTAAGGTTCTTTCCTTCTATACCGATTTTGTAAAGTGTGTTGATCATAAATGGATGTTGTATCTTGTCAAAGGCTTTTTCTGCATCTATTGATATGATCATATGGTTCTTACTTATTAATTTGTTTAGGTGATGTATTACATTAATCAACTTGCATATGTTGTACCATCCCTGTGCTCCTGGGGTGAAGCACACATGATTGTGGAGTCTAATCTTTTTAGTGTGTTGCTGTATTCAAATCACTAGTAAATTATTTAGTATATTTGCATCTGTGTTCATGAAAGACATTGGTCTGTAGTTTTATTTTTCTGTGTCACCTTTACCAGGTTTTGGTATCAGGATAATATTGGCCTCATAAAACAAGTTGGGAAACATTGCTTCCTCTTCAATTTTTTGGAAAAGTTTGAGGAGAATAGGTATTAATCTTCTTTGAATGTTTGGTAAAATTCACTGATGAAGCCATCTGGTTTAGACTTTTACTTTTTGGTAAGTTTTTGATGATTGCTTCAACTTTCATAGTGCTGATTCATCTATTTCGATTTTCTAGTTCCCCTTGATTCAGTCTAGGAAGGTTATGTTTTTCTAAGTACAGGTCCATTTCTTCTAGATAATAAATTTGGTGTTATATACTTTCTCATAGTATTATTGTAAGATCCTTTGTATTTCTGTGGTGTCTGTTGCCATTTGTCCTTCTTCATCACTGATTTTGTTTATTTGTGTCTTTTCTCTTTTTCCTTTAGTGAGTCTACCAGGAGTATGTCAATTTGATTAACCTTCTCAAAGAACTAGCTCTTTGTTGCATTTGTTTTTTCTATTGTTCTTTTTTATTTGTTTGTTTTCCATTTTACTTTTTTCTGCTCTAATTTTGATTATTTCTTTTTTCTGATGATTTTAGGCTTCATTTGTTTTTCCTTATCTAGTTTTTTTAAGATGAAGCATTACATTGTTTATTTGAGCTCATTCTTGTTTTTGGAGTTAGGCCTGTAATAATATGAACTTTCCTCCTATGGCTGCTTTAGCCCTGTCCCAAAAGTTTTGATATATTTTACTATCATTATCATCCATTTCTATGTATCTCTTGATCTCTCTTTTTATTTCTTCTCTGACCAAGTCATTCTTCAGTAGCATGTTGTTTAATCTCCATGTATCTGTGTTTCTTCCCACTTTTTTTTTTACAGTTGATTTCCAGCTTCAAGGCATTATGATTGGAGAATATGACTGAAATGATTTCAACCCTCTTATATTTGTTGATTCTATCTCTGTGTCTCAATGTATGTGGTATGTGGTCAATCCTTGAGAATGTTCCATATGCACTAGAGAAGAATGCATATGTAGCTGTTTTGGGATGAAGGCTCTGTAAATGTCAATTATGTCCAGTTGATCTAACATGTCATTTAAAGATGTTATTTCCTTATTGATTTTTCTGTTTGGATGATCTGTCCATATCCAACAGTGGGGTATTTAGGTCCCCTACTACAATAGAGTTTTAGTCTGTTTCTCCCCTTTACTTCTGTTAGTAATTGCTTTACATATTTCAGTGCTCCCTGATTGAGAACATAGATATTGATAAGCGCTATGTCTTCTTGGTGCATGATCCCTTTATCAGTATGAAATGTCCCTCTTTACTTTTCTTTTCAAGTCTATTTCATCCTGTATTATTATCTCTACTCCCACTTTTCTCTGAGTGCCATTTGTTTGTAATGTTATTTTCCACCCCTTTACTTTGAGTCCACATTTGTCTTTGAAGCTGAGATATGTCTCCTGGAGCCAGTGTATAGTTGGGTTTTGTTTTTTGATCCATTCTGCAACCTTGTGCCTTTTTATTGGTGAGTTCAGTTCATTTACATTTAGTATGATTATTGAATTATGAGACTCTTCTTATAGTCATTTTATGTTTTGCTTTCCGGTAGCTCAGTGTTTCCATTGCTTTCTTTTCCTTGTGCTTCTGTTTTCTTTATTTTGGTTGGCTTTTGTGTATTTTCCCTTCGGTCCTTCTTGTTTTATGTTATCTACAAGGATTCTGAATCTTTAATGTGTGGTTACCATTATGAATATGCAAAAGATTTTTATGTATATACAGTTGTCCACTTTCTTTTGTGTGTGCCTTATATCGATTCCCCTTTGCAAATTTGGATCTTTAAATCCTCCCCTTTACAGTGATTTTTGTCTCAGTTTGTCCCTATATATTCTGAATATTCATTAGTACCTTGCTATAGTAAATCTCTGTTTTTATTATTTAAGCTTATAATACCTTGTTCTTAGTAAGTTTTGCACTCCTTTGCTTCTATCTGCTTGCTAGTCACCTTACTCCTAATTATATATATTTTTTGTCACTTTATTTTAGGCGAGTTGATCCCTTTCAGTATTTCCTGTAAAAGAGATCTTGCAGCAGAAAATTCTCTCAATTTTTTTACAACTGGAAAGATCTTTATATCTCCTTTATATTTAAATGAGAGCTTAGCTGGATACATTATTCTTGGCTGGTAGTTTCTTTCATTTAATAGTTTGAATATTATTATTCCACTCTTTTCTGGCTTGTAAGGTTTGTGCTGAGAAGTCTGATGATAATCTAATGGGATTTCCTTTATAAGTTACCATCTTCTTTTCCCTAGCTGTCCTGAGAATTCTGTCTTTATCGTTCATTTTTGACCATGTTAATACAATATGTTTTGGTGAAGGCCTCTGTGTTGAGATATTTGGGTGTTCTTTTGACTTCTTGAATTCCAAGCACTAGCTATTTCTTAGATTTGGGAAATTATTGTCCATTATTTGTCTGAAATGCTTTCTAGTTTCTGTTCCTTTTCCTCACCTTCAATAATGCCCATTATTCTTATGTTTCCTCTCCTGATGGTATCAGCTAGTTCTTGAATTTCCCTTTCATTATTTTTCATACTTCAGTTTCTCTCTTCTTCCTTATGATTTATTTCTCGATTTCTATTCTATATCACTGATCTTTTCCTCCATTTGATTGACTCTATTTACTAAAGTTGCTATTTCATTTTTCAGCTCTTGCATTTTTTTCTTAATCTCCAGAAGTTCTATTTGGTTCTTTTTGAAGGTTTCAATCTCCTTGCTAAAGAACTCATTCTGCTCATCTAGTTGTTTTTCTAATTCCTGAAATTGTTGATATGATTCGTTCCAGATCTGAGTTTTTTCAAAAGTACCACCCTGAATTTTATGTCATTTAAATTGCTTATTTCTATGTCTGTAACCTTTTTTTTCTGGAGATTTTTCTCTTTCTTTCTGAGATGCCTTGTCATCTTGGTTGTTCATGGTGTTTAATGGACTATTTCTCTGCTTGGGCATTAATTGAAGTATATTCTGCTTTTTTCCAAAAGAAGATTTATTATATAAAGGTCTCTATAGCTTGTTGCAAAGAAAGTATTTTTCTTGTGGTTTCCAGCAGATGGCATATAAGACTCTTGGATCCCTGTTTCATATAAAGCTTTAATAATTACTTTTTTTTTTGGTATAAATATTTAGTCACACTGGCCATCCTCAGCATGAATCCCTGTCAGTGTTAGCTACAGTTTCAGGAGCATTTGCTCAGATTTCCCTGGAGCTCCATGGTGTTCAATCTCTGAAAGTATGAATGGAGAGGCCCTTTGGGTTGGGGCTGATGGCTGTGGCTCAGCCTCAGTTTTGCAAATGTGGCTAGCATAAATTAACTGTTGTTCCTCTGCTGTTCCTGTTTCTCTGCCATCCCCACTTCTCTGCTTTCTGCCCTGTTGCTTGAGTACTGCCAACAGGTAAGTGGAGCTCTCAGCTCTCCCAGGCAGGGCCATTCAGAGAACTTGCTGCCCCTTCTCTCTTCCCCCCTCTTACTTCAGGGAGCTCTGGCTGCAAGAGGCAGCTTCTTTTTTTCTCCCAGCCCACTGCCCAACACCCAAGGGTCTAATGTGTGGTAGCTTTTATGCAAAGATCCCATGCTCAGATGTGCTCGTGTGCAGTTGGTGTGTTTTTTGGTTCAGTTTTAGATGTTCAGCTTATTGTTGTTTCAAGGGGAGAGATCTGGGGATGTCTCTCACTTTGCCATGTTTCTGACATCCTGTATTTCCTTTTTTAAAAATCTCTTGGGATGATTATAAATAAGAAACTATAGATACTCAAATCAGTAACTAAGGACAAAATCAAAAGTGCTTTTCTGGAATGAAAATTTTACTCATTTCCTCACCATAAAATATGCACAACTAAGGCTATGTTAAGTATATATAAGAAGCATAGAACAGTGCCTAAAACTCAATAGGCATTAATTATTTGTTACTATTATCTGAACAAAAACTTATTTAATAGTAAAATTTTATATGTCTTTTTTCTTTTTCAATTAGTGTTAACATATAACATTAGTTTCACGTGTGCAACATAGTGATAAGACATTTATATAACTTATGATGCAATCATCTCCCAAATCCAGCACTTATCTGACACCATACATAGTTATTAATACATTATTGACTATATTCCTTATGCTATACTTTATATCCCCATTACTATTTTGTAACTACCAGCATCTCATCTAGCAACTATAAAAATGTTATCTGTATCTGAGTTTGTTTCTATTTTTTTTTATTTTGTTCTTCAGATTTCACATGTAAGTAAATCATATGGCATTTGTCTTTGTCTTACTCCACTCAGCACAATACCCTTTTGGTCCATCCATGTTGTAAATAGCCAGATTTAATTATTCTTTATGGCTGAATAATATTTTATTGTATATATGTATCACTTCTTTATTCATTCATCTATTGATAGACACTGGGGTTGTTTCCATATCTTGGCTATTGTAAATAATGCTGCAATAAACATATGGATTCACATGTCTTTTTAAAGTAGTGTTTTGGGTTTCTTCACATAAATACCTAGAAGTGGGATTACTGGGTTCTTCTTTGTCTCTTTTTATAGAGTTTGTTTTTTTTTTCCACAAGGTAAAATTTTGAGCTATTGACATTTAGGCAGAGTAAATGCAATGACTGTAAAAATTAATAAATATATTTTTGATATAAAATGAGATCGTAGACATACAGGCTAGAGATGTGGCCAAGAATATCGAAAGCCACAAAACATATGTTATTTATTATATTGCAGTCAGGTTCACACTTATTTGAACTAAAATAAAAATTCCATTATGTTACATGTATTTATATAATTTATAACTACATGCATTAATTTCTCTTATGTATTTGAATTTACTTTCTCTTTCCCTTTGAAATATGACTATATCAGTTTGCTTTCTAAATACAGTAAATCAACCAACAATTTTATTTAAGGTGATTTTGAAAATAAATATTAATTTCTGTATTAGAAATATGTATAGTTTTTGTTTTAAAGTTTGTTTTGTCTGATATAAGTATTGATACCCTAGCTTTTTGTTTGTTTGTTTGTTTCCATTTTCATAAAATATTTTTTCCAACTCTTTACTTTCACTCTGTATGTGTCTTTCACTCTGAAGTGAGTCTCTTGTAGACAGCGTATGTAAGGGTTTTGTTTTCTTATACATTCAGCCACCCTATATCTTTTCATTGGAGCATTCAATTCATTTACATTCAAAGTAATTGTTGATAAATATGTAATTATTGTCATTTATTATTCATATTTTTGTCTCTTTTCTACTTGTTCTTTTTCTTTAAAAGTCCCTTTAATATTATTTGTAATAATGGTTCAGTGGTGATAAACTCCTTTAGCTTTTTATTGTTTGGGAAGCTCTTTATCTGTCTTCGGATTCTAAATTAAACCTTTGCTAAGTGCAGTAGTCTTTTTGTAAGTCCTTGTTTTTCATCACTTTGAATATTTTGTGCCAAGCCTTTCTGTTGAGAAATCAACTGACAGTCTTATAGGAGCTTCCTTGTAGGTAACTAACTACTTTTTTTTTTTTTGCTGCTTTTAAATTTTTTTTCTTAAACTTTGGAATTTTAATTATGATTTTTCTTGGTGTGGCTCCTTGGAGGTTCATCTTGCTTGAGATTCTCTGTGCTTCCTGGGCTTGTATGTTTCTTTTCTTCACCGGGTTAGGGAAGTTTTCCATTAGTATTTCTTCAAATAATCTTTCTTTTTTACATTGTACAATTCAATGAGGTACATATATACATGTGTGTGTGTGTATGTATATATATATATAGTTGGTATAAAATAATATGCCAGTTTCAGTTGTACAGCATAGTGATCAGAGATCCACATAACTCACAAAGTGATTACCCCACTAAATCTAATACCCCTCTTCCCTCTTACATATTTATTACAGCATTATTAACCATCTTCCCCATGCTACTCTCTACATCTCCATGTCTGTTCTGCAACTATCCATTTTTACCTCTTAATCCCTTTGCCTTCTTTTGCTGTCCTCTCCAACCCCCCACCCATCTACTAGGTTTTTAATTTCTTGCTCTCTATCTTCTCCTGCCAATACTCCTATAGTGTGAATGTACATAGGCTTGATGTTGCCCCAGAGGCCCTTTAATCTAGTCTCATTTTTTTGGATTATTTTTTTTATTGCTGTTCTGATTGGGTGTTTTCTGCTACTTTATATTCTAAATCACTGCTTCAGTCCTCTGCTTCATCTAATCTACTGTTGATTCCCTTTCATGTGTTCTTTCTTTCAGTTATTGTACCCTTCATTTCTGAATTTTTTATACTTTCTGTCTCCATTTTTATGTTTTCTATATCTTTGTTAAAGTTCTCACTGAGATCACTGAGCATCTTTATAACCAGTGTTTTGAACTCTGTCTGGTAGATTGCTTATCTCCCTTTTGTTTAGTACTTTTTCTGGAACTTTGTAGTGTTCTTCCAAATGAACATGTTTCTTTGTTTCCCAATTTTGGCTGCCTATTTATGTTTGTTTCTATGTATTTGGTAAGGCTGCTACATCTTCTTGTCTTAGTAGAATGGATTTATGTTGTTGGTGTTCTGTGGGTCCCAGTAACACAGCCTCCCTTGTCACCTGAGCTGGCTGCTCCAAGTATGTCTCCTGCATGGGTTGGATGTGCCCTTCAATGTAGTTGAGTTTTGATTGCTTTTTACATATCAATGGGAGAAACTGCCCCTTGGACTGATTGGTTCTGAGGACTGGCCATGACCAGTATAGGAGCTGTTGTGCAGAGGCTGACCCTACAAAGCAGAATTCTCTTTGTCAGAGCTGTAGTCTTCTCTTAGGTTGTTGTCTTCAAATGCAGCCTCATGTGGTGCTCAGGTTTAGTCCAAAACTGGTCACAGGACATGCTGGCTTTGTAATATCCTTATCTCCTTGAAGGGGCCCTGCAACAGGCCATGTTTAGCTGCAACTTGCTCCCTGCCTCAGAGCACTTGGCATGAGCCACCAAGCAATCTGCAGATAACCACTATTGGCACTGGGTTTAGAATGCCTTGAGAGGCCAGGCTGTGAACTGAGGTCAGCTATTGCTAGTGCATGGTTTGAAACTACTAAGTAAGAAGAACAGAGTACATGGGATTTTAGTAAAGTTTGCACTATGAGCCAAGACAGGCCATTTGTATGGAAAAGCCACTGGAAGTGGCTTGGTTGGACCTGCAGTTTGAGTGGAGTGGGGTCTCACAGAAACCCCAAGGTGGAGCAAAAGCTGCTGGCCCATTTGATGGAAATTCAGATATGCCCCAAAGTCTGCATGCTGAGAGGGGGGAAAGTCTAAAAAAAAATGGCTTCTGCCAGCACTTATTTCTGGGAGAAAGTTGCCTCTCCAGCCCTTGCCCTGAAGTCAGATACTTCAGTTTCTCCTAGTTTGTTCCTGGATCCTTTTAAGCTGTTGCCTCACCTGCTGCAGCTTAGAGTGAATGAGTCTGTTAGCAAGTACTTTCATGTGTGGGCACTTTAACAGGAATACCTGGAACTCCAACAGCCCTTTGTTCCCCTGAGTCACAAACTCCGCTGGTTTTCACAGCCAGAACTTGTGGGTACTTTCCTTCCTGGCACCAGAAACCTAGCCTGGGGAGCCTGGTGTGGGGCTAGGACTCTTCATGCTTGTGAAGCCAAGATATCCCTCCTAATTTTTAACTATCACATGTGGGTGGTGGACCAGACTGTTCTGCATCTTTGCCCCTCCTACCAGTCTCAAATGTGGCTTCTTCTGTATATCCTTAGTTGTAGAAGTTCTGTTCAGCTAGATTTCAGGCAATTCTCAATGTTGGCTACTCTGTAGTTTAGTTGTAATTTTGATGTGGCTGTAAGAAGAAGCAGGTGCAGTATTTACCTATTCCCCCATCTTGACCAGAAATTTAGTAGGAAAATTTTAATGAACTAATGAGCTGTATCAGCAGCCCCATATATTGTGTGTTAATATAGGCATCTATTTTTCTTTGTTTTTCACTTTAAATATTTAAATATTTTTAATTAACTCAATGAACCATATGGTTCAAACATCTTAATTTGTTCTGTGAACCTTTCTACTCCATGACCTCTAGGATAGACTGCTTGGTGGTATACTTGGAGGTTATTATTTCTTCAAGGTAATTTTCCACTCTGAGAGTTTCTGAGGCCAAATTAATTTTTAAGTGTGAGAGAAGAAAGAGCTAAACAGTTATCCTTACTGCATAATTATTTAGAGCTTTTGACAGAATAGTGTGGAATATGGCTCTCTAAGAAGGAGATATAATATAGTAAGTTTTATTTCCCAAATTTTTTGACAACATAAAACATTTTCTTGTTTCCCCTTGGAGCATCTCATGAACCTAATGTTCCACAGACCATTTTTTTAGAAAAGGCTTTATTAAGAAAATAGGTACTGCCATCTTAGTGCCTTTTCAACATCAATCTCTTGTTCATGTTTCTTGTCACTTCTGTCCCTGAGCAAAATTATTGAATTTAGTGAAACATTTTAGCAAAGAATATGGTTGAGGCTGTCAAAAGGTTAAATGGTTGGAATAAATATCCATAGAGACAAATGAATAAAGATCTTGGAGACTTTCTGAAGAAATTAAAGAAAAGAGAAAGAATGACTATTGAATCAGGCTCAAAAATGAGCTGCTGAGGCTTCCCAAATTTTCCCAGAGAGAACAACAGCTGAATGAACTGACTGCTTACTCTGTACTAGTTTTTTTTTCAAACATTATTTTATTTTTATTTACAACAATCCTGTTAAACTGGTCTTAGATTTTCCCTAATTTTGTCAGTATTACTGATATACAGAAGTCTTAGTAATTTACACAAGATCACATATTAAGTAGCAAATTTGGAGCCCAGTTTGTACACCTCCACCGGTGGTGCTCTTAAACATTATGTTGAATTTGCTCATTAAAGAAGCTGTTAAAGAGTATATGATGCATTTCCAGAGAAAGAATCACAATTAACTCTAGGGCTAGATGAAAGCTGGTCTAACTGATACACTCCTACCTTTTAACCACAACACATTCTACCCTGGAGGATGGCCCAGAACTTTATTCAGCTGATTCTAAAAATGAATGTGGTGAGTTAAAATTTTTTTCTACCAAGCTCTAAGACAGCTAACATACTGGGAAAAAAAGCACAAAAACTAGAACAAACTAATGGATTAGTGGCAGATAATGGCCAATGAAACAGTTTAATGTGATGAATAACATGTAGTTGCTGATGCCAAACTACTTGGTTTTGAATCCTGGCTCTGACATTTATCAGTGATATGATTTTCATAAATTTCTTTATTTCTCTGTGTCTCAGTTTTCTCATCTATAAAATGGTGATAACAATAGGATCTTCCTGATGAGATTGTTCTGAATATTAAATGAGTTAACATATATAAAGCACTTAGAACAGGGGCTGGTTCATGCTATATGGTGTATGTATTAGTTCTAGTTGTGACTTTTATCACTTTTGATCATAAAAAATCTTCCAGAGCTAAAGAAATGAATATAAAAAGATAGAATTTCTGACTTCAAGCCCTCTTTAAAAAGGCATAAAAATTAGAATTCATTTGTAAATGAAGAATATTGTGGAAAGGGAGATACCAAACAAGCATTGTCAAGTCTTTATTACCCTGAGATTTTTTCTTCTCTCTGGTGTCCTGCCTCTTGAGTCCTACTCTGTGGCTGTGGATGTGACCTATGAGACTTTTCTCAGTCCATCTACCTCTGATCTTTTGTGTTCTAAACGTTGCTATCTGTTTGGTTCTTGGTATTGTACTTGTTTGTCAGCCAGAAAATTTGACCTTCATTTTACAAATTCTCTTCATTAGTTTTGGTCCTTTAAAGTAGAAGTTCTTTTAAGGGTTTCAATCCCCTCGCTAAAAATCTCATTTGTGTCCATCCAGTTGTTTTTTTTAATTTATGGAATTATTGATATGAATTGTTTTGGATTTCATTGAGTTTTTTTAGAAGTACCATCCTGAATTCTCTGTCATTGAAATTGCATATCTCTATGTCTTTAAGCTTATTATCTGGAGATTTTTCTCTTTCTTTCTGGAATGCTTCATCACTTTGTTTGTTCTTGTTTAATGGAGTATTTTTCCACCAGGACATTAATGTAAGTGTATTCTGCTTTTTTTTCCAGAAAGAAGATTTATTACATAAAGGTATCTATTTAGCCTGTTGCAAAGAAGGCACTTTTTTTTTTTTTTTGGTTTCCAGTAGGTGGCATCTAAGCCTCTTGGATCCCAGCTTTATATAAAGCCTTAATAATTACTTTTTAAAAATGAATGTTTAATCACACTTGCTATCTTCAGTCTCAGTCCCTGTCAGTTAGCAACAGTTTTGGTAGCGTTTGCTCAGATTTCCCTGAGGCTCCACAATATTTGGCCTTGGAAGATATGAGGGAGGGGTGATCTTGGTTGGGAGATATGGGCTGTGGCTCAGCCTCACATTTTGCATTCACAGCTGATAATAATCAACTGTTGCTCTTCTGCCATCCCCACTTCTCTGCAATCCCCACTTCTCTGCTTTATGTCCTGTTCCCTGGGCACTACCACTGCATGGAGCTCACAGCTTTCCCAGGCAGGGCTGTTAGGGAATCCGCAGCACCTTCTCCCTTCCCCTCCTACTGGGAGCTCTGGCTGCAAGAGGCAGCTTCTTTGTTTCTTCCAGTCTACCACCTGACTCCTGGGGTTCAGTACTGTGGTAGCTCTTATGCGCAGATACCTTGCTAAGACACTCTCTTGTGCAAGATGTGTGTTCTTTTGTTGAGTTTTAGATGTTCACCTTATTGTTGTTTCAAGGGGAGAGATCTAGAGACATTTCTCACTCCGCCATGTTTCCATATGTTACAGCTTTTTTTTTGGTTTTATGTTGTATGAGTTCTTTATATATTTTGGATAATAACCCTTTATTAGATGTATTTTTGGCAAGTAACATTTTTCCATTAAGTAGGTTGACTTTTCATTTTGTTAATGGTGTTCTTCACTGAGCAAAAAATTTTTAGTTTGACATACTCCCGTTTGTTTATTTTTTCTTTTATTTCCCTTGCTTGGGGAGTTATATCTAAAAATATACTAAGAGCTATTTCAACAAGTTTAGTGACTATTTTCTTTTAGAAGTTTTTGTTACAGGTGTAACATTTAAATCTTTTTTCTTTTTTGAGTTTATTTTTGTATATGTTGTATGGAATTGTTCCGATTTAATTTTTTTACATGTACCTGTCCAGTTTTCCAAACACTATTTATTGAAAAAACTGTGTTAACCCTGTTGTATATCTTTGCCTCCTTCTTTGTAGATTAATTAACCATATAAACAAGAATTTATTTTGGACCTCTCTATTCCATGGATATATATATATATATATATATATATATATATATATATATATATATATATATATATATTCTGTTTTTATGCCAGTTTCACACTCTTTTGTTGTTTGTAGCTTTGTAGTATCATTTGATATCAAAAAGTATGATACCTCTCATTTTATTCCTTCTTAGATTTCTTTAGCTAATCAGTCAGGGATTCTTTGGTTGCATAAAAATTTTAGAATAGGTTGTTCTAATTTTGAGATGAATGCCATTGATATTTAAAAGGGATTGTATTGACTATGTATATTACTTTAAATAGTAAGTCTATTTTAACAATATTAGTCTATGAGCAAGGTCTGTCACCTCTTTGGTTAAAATATTCCTAGGTTTTTCTACTTTTGGATGCAATTGTGAATAGGATTGTAGTCTTAATTTCTCCTTCTGATTGTCATTGATATATAGAAAAGCAACAGATTTCTGTATATTGATTCTGTATCCAGCAGCTTTACAGAAATCATTTATTAGTTCTAGTAGTTTTTTTTTCTGTAAAGTTCTTAGGATTGTCTCTATATAGTATTATGCCATCTGCAAATAATAAGAATTTTACTTTTCTGTCCAATTTGGATGAGTTTTGTTTATTTTTCTGGTCTAATTGCTGTAATTAGGACTTCCAATTCTATGATTAACAAAAGAGGTGATAGTGGGCACTCTTTTCCTAATCTTAAAGGAAAAACTTTCAACTTTTCACCACTGAGTCTGTTAGGTGTAGGTTTGTCATATATAGTATTTATTATGTTTGTTCTATACTCACTTTGTTGAGAGATTTTAACATAAATGGATAATGAATTTTGTTAAATGTTTTTTCTGCATCTATTGAGTTGATCATATGATTTTAATCCTTTATTTTGTTAATGCAATATATCACATTATTTGACTTATAGATATTGAACCATCTTTCATCCCTGAAATGAATCCCACTTGGTCAATGTATATAATCCTTTTAATGTATTGTTGAATTCAGCTTGCTAGTATTTTATTGAGATTTTTTTGTATCTATGCTTATCAGTTATATTGGCTTGTAACTTTCCTTTTTCTTTTTTCTATGTCTTTATCTGATTTTAGTATTAGGGCAATGCTGGCTTCAAAAAAAGAGTTTAGAATTATTCTTTCCTCTTTAATTTTTAAAAATAGTTTATGAAAGATGGCTATTCATTTATTTTTTCTTTTTACCTGTCAAGCAATTGGGTCCTGGACTTCTGTGTGTTAGGAGTTTATTGATGACTGCTTCAATTTCATTGCTAGTAATGAATCTGTTTAGATTTTATATTTCTCTCTGGTTCAATCTTGGAAAGATATATACTTCGAGAAAAGTGTCCTTTTTTTTATATTGTCAAGTTTATTGTTGGCATAAAATTATCCATAGTATTCTTTAATGATTTTTTCACACTTCTGAGGTGTTGGTTGCAAGTTTTCTTTTATTTATGATTTTATTAATTTGGTTTTCTTTTTTTCTTGATGATTATGGCTAAAGGGCTGTCTATTTTATTTACCTTATTTGTCTTTTCAATGGACCACTTCTTGGTTTTATTGATTTTGTTTGTTTGTTTCTATTTTGTAATTTCCACTTTGATTCTTAACTATTTCCTTCCTTCTGTTTACTTTAGGTTTTGTTTGTTCTTTTGCTAGTTCCTTTAGGTGTACAGTAGGTTGCTTATTTGGAATTTTTCTTGTTTTTTTTTGAGATAGGCCTATATAACTATAAACCTTTTTCTTAGAACTGCTTTGCTACATTCCATAAATTTTGAAAATTTGTGTTTTTATTTCATTCATTTCAAGATTGATTTTTATTTTTTGTTTGATTTCTCCTTTGATCCATTGATTGTTTAGAACATGTTGTTCAGACTCCACCCATTTTTTCTAGCTTTCTTCCTATGGGTGATTTCTAGTTTCATGTCATTGTGGTCTGAAAAGATGCTTGATATGATTTCAATCTTCTTGAATTTATTGACGCTTTTTTTATAGCTTAATATGTTATCTATCTTGGAGAATGTTCCATGTGCACTTGAAGAAAATGTGTATTTTCCATTTTTTTGTTCTAAAATGTCTATTAAATTAATCTTGTCTAACATGACATTTAAGGCTATTATTTCATTATTAATATTCTGTCTGGATGTTCTGTCCATTGTGAATGGGGTATTAAAATTCCCTACTATTATTTTATTACTGTAGATTTATTCCTTTATGTCCATTAATAGTTGCTTTATATATTTAGATGCTCCTATCTTGGGTACATAGATATTTATGATTGCTATATCCTCTTCTTGGATTAAACCCTTACTAATTTTGTAATGCCCTTGTTTTTTTCACATTTTTTATTTTAAGCTCTTTTGTCTAATATAAGTATTGTTACTCCAGCTTTCTTTCCATTTCTATTTTCTATTTTCATGAAATATCTCTTGCAAGCAACATATAGATAAGTTGTTTTTTAATCCATTCAGCCACTTTATGTTTTTTATTGGAACATTTAATCATTTAC
Source organism: Macroglossus sobrinus (assembly GCA_004027375.1). Taxonomy (NCBI): domain Eukaryota; kingdom Metazoa; phylum Chordata; class Mammalia; order Chiroptera; family Pteropodidae; genus Macroglossus; species Macroglossus sobrinus. The sequence continues at coordinate 63,249 of PVKZ01000674.1, read as the reverse complement.
ATTTAAACTAATTTATAAGTATGTACTTATTTTCATTTTGTTAATTGTTTTTAGGTTGGTTTTATAGTTGTCCTCTGTTCCTTTCTACTTTTTTTGATCTCTTCCCTTGTGGTTTGCAGTTTTTCTTTAGGGTTTTGTTTAGGTTATATAAAGACTACAGTTTTACTGCCCCTGAATGCTTTGTTATTGATGTCATATTTATAAAATGTTTGTACTGTGTATCTTCTAACTACTTATTGTAGTTTGAGTTGAGTTTGATACTTTTTCTTTTAACATTTATAATAGATTTTAAATATCTGATTTGCTATATTTATTGAATATTCAACTTACACTATGAGGTTTTTCCCTTTCTCATATTTTCTTATTTCTGGTTATGGCTTTTCCTATTCTACTTAAAGAAGACTTTTTAATATTTATTGTAAAGCTGGTTTAATGGAGATGAAGTCTTTTAGTTTTTGCTTGTCCAGAAAACTTTTTCATATTAAATTCTGAATCGCTGAATAAATTATTCTTAGTTATAAGTTTCTTTCTTTCAGCACTTTAAAGAAGTCCTACTGCTCTCCTCTGGCTTATAAAGTTGCAGATGAAAACTCGGCTGATAGCCTTATAGGATCTCCTTTGTATGTTAATCATTTTTCTCTTCCTTTCTTCAAGATTGCCTCTTATGTTTAACTTTTGCCATTTTAACTGGTGTGGGTCTCTTTGGGTTTATCTTGTTTTGAATTCTCAGTGCTTCTTGGACCTGGATGTCTGTTTTCTTTCCCTGCTGAGAATGTTTTTAGCCATTATTTCTTTAAATAAGGTTTCTGTTCCTTTTTCTCTTTTATTTCTAGGATCCCTATAATGTGAGTGTTCGAGTGCTTGATGTTATAATGGAGGTTCCTTAAACTATCCTCATTTAAAAAAAATCTGCTGTTCTGATTGATTGATTTCCACCAGTTTGTCTTCCAGGTCACTGATACGTTCTTCTGTGTTATGTGCTCTTCTGTGTTGATGAGTATTAGTGTGTATTTAATTGCATTTATAATATTTTTCAGGTCTGCTTGCTTCTTTCTTATACTTTCTGTTTGATTAAAGTTTTCCCTAAGGTCCTTATGTTTGGTAAGCATCCTTATGAACATTTTAAAAAAAAAATTATCAGGCAAATTACTTATTTTTCTTGTCTTAGTTTATTATTATTATTATTATTCTTTCTGGGATTTTTTTCTTGTTCTTTCATTGAGAAATATTCTTCTTTTAATTTTGTTCGACTTTCTCTGTTTGTTTATGTGAATTAGACAAAAATAGCTGTCTCTTACTTTCTTGGAAAAGTGGCCTTACGAAGAAGTGGGCTCTGCATAGACTGTGTGCAAGGTGATTTTGGCAGGCCAGTAGGAGCCAGGCAGGAGCTTAAGGCATCAGGGTCACTAGCTTACCAAGCCAGAGTAGCTGTGGGTGGAGAGGCCAGATGCATGTAGTAATACCCTGTTGATCCTGACTGCTTCCTTTATTCAGGCCAAAATGGGCTCAGGAAATTTGTCCAGGAACACTCAGGAACACTGCAGTGATCTTGAAAGCAGTCTAAAGAACTGGGATAGAGCTTCTATTCACCATCTGGAGGTAGAGTGAGACATAAACAACGGTGCTCATTAACCCTTCTAACTATGGAGAATTTCTGAAGTCCCTGGAGAGCTCCTGTAACTCTTCAGTCTTCTCTATATTGTCTCTCTCTTGTTTGTTGTACTGGAAGTGGTCCCATGTAGAAGAAACCTCTGTGTAGACTCCATGTGCTTGGTAGTTTAGGGAAACTACTTGGAACTTAGCAGGTGCTTCTGAAACCTTTGGTACTAGCCTGCTCAGAGCAGCTCCCCACAAGAAATCCAGGTGGATATGATGACACTATGTTTTTCCTACTTGTTCTCTTTTTTCAGAAGCAAAAGGCTCCAGACAGTGTACTTGTGAACATGGTATAGTAATCTTGATGTTGTGATTTTGCACCTGAATAGAGCTCCCAACTTCCCTATCAAAGTGGAAAATAACACAAGCAAAGGCAGTCACCAGCTCCTCTGAGCTATGAGAATTCTAGCACCACCCAGAGGACTTTCTCAGCTTTCCAGTCTACTCTGGTTTCTTTCTCTTGTTTGTTGTCAGAAGCTGTTGCTTCAGTGCTAGGTCATTCTTCAGGAGTAATTGCTACCTATATACATGTATATTTGATTTTGCTCATGGGAGAGGGCAAGTTTAGTGTTTACTTATGCTACCACCACCTGGGATCTCCCTAGTATAAATATTTGTTAAATGTTGAACAATATATTTAGAGATTTTTCTATATCACTATGTACCAGAGATTAGCAAATATTTTTCTATTATGAACCAGATAGTGAATAATTTAAATTTTGCAGGCCATATGGTTTCTGTTATAGCTACTCAACTCTGAGGCTTTAGCATGAAAAAAAAAACATAGATAATATGAAAACAAATAGGCATGACTGTATTCTGATAAAATTTTATTTACAAAACCAGGTGGTGAGCTTGATTTGTTCTGTGGGCTATAATTTGCCTACTCCTGGTAGGTACAAATCAATCTAGCCTTTTGTCAGAGTTGTACAATACTACCCTACATGGCTATATTATAAATTCTTTAATCACACTCCTGTTCATGTGCATCTTGGTAAACAGTCTTTTGCTATTGTAATCAATGTTACAACATGTTTTAATGAGGAATTTTTTGTGCACTTACCTGAAAATATATTTCTAAATTTTAATAGCCAAGTTGAAGAGAATAAGCTTTCTGAATTAAACAGATATCGCACAATTGTCATTTCAATAGATTGCATTAATCTCTGCTCCCACCTCCGGTGTATAACATTGCCTGCCTCTCTATACCCTCTTAATGCTGTGCATATTAAACTTTTATTTCCACTGATTTAAAAGGTAAAAACTAGGTAAACATACATTTTCATTTTTATTTTTTAAAATCAGTCAAACACAAAAAGCACAAAAATAGTATAACAGACACAGCAAGAACTAAATAGTTGTTAATATTTTACCTATTTGCTGTACATATCTTCCTATTCTTTCTTTTCAAATAAGAAATAATTTTGCTATAGAGATAGCTAGAATATCACTTCCTACAATTTCTCTCTTTGTTTACCCTCAAAGGTAACCTCTATCTCGAAGTTGATGTATATCACTATCTGTGTGTGTGTGTATATATGTGAGTGTGTATTTTATAATAATATAACATATATAACAAATATATATGTAGTAATGATATATAATAATATATAACAAATATATTATGTCATATATAATATATTCTATATATGCGTGTGCTTATATATAATATGTACATCCACATTAACATATATTTATATGTTTAAGCTTTACATAAGTGTTATCATATTGTCTTTCTGCAGCTTGCTTTTTTAGTTCAAAATTATTTCTTGAGGCCTATGAAACTTGTTTTTATTTATTCAAAATTATGTTTGAGGCTTATGTGAGTATATGTAAATCTGGTTCATTCATTTTAGTTATTATGTAGTATTCATTGTACAAAGAAACCATAATTTAACTATCCATTCCCCTCCTGTGGTACAGTGAGAAGATGTCAAACATTAACAAAACTAGACACTAAGTAAAGTGATAAGGCCAGGTTTTAATCAGTTATATACTGCTGCAACAGGGAAGAACTCAGCTTTCATTTGTACAGAGGTAACTGGAAATTTTAAAAGGAGAATGAGGAAATAAGTAGGGGTGTGAGTAGGGACTCAGTAGAGACAGGGAAGTAAAAATTTACAAAAAGTGGGAAGTGGGGTTTTGTCCATGTAAACTCCATCTAGATTTGCTAATTGCCCTTTGTTGAAGTTAGATTTCTACCATTTTACAGAGACTAGGAGGCAATTTTCCTGTCTTCAGGTGTTGGCTGAAACAAAGTAAATTCTTTGGCAGACTTGAGTTTTCTCATGCAGGCACTTTAAAGGGAGCTTGGATCATCCTTGTGATATGACTTTGATCTCCTAGAAACTATGTTAAGGTTTTGTTAAAGTCTTCAAAAGCCAAGGTTGAGGCCTAGTCAAGAAAGTCTCAAAGGAACCTTGGATAGAGATTGGTCAAGGAGAGAATCTTTGTCCATGCCTGCTATCTTTTTTGCTATAACATTGCTACAAAGTACACTCTTGTACATTCGTGTACTACTTTGAGAGGTTCTTTAAGATAGAATCTTAGAACTGGAATTACTGTGATATAAGGTATGGTATTTTCAGTATTATCAAATGACTCTCCAAAATAGATGTACAAATTTATATTCCCACCAGAAATTCATAAAAGGTCGAATTTTCTCAAATCATCACTAGTGCTTTGATCCAACAGACCAAAACTAGGGTTAAGGCAAATGAGATGAGTCATGCAAGTGCATGGTCAGATTCTGTTTTTATTTAAAAGTTTGATACTTTATTCATCATAAGTTTTTTTGCATTAATTTTAAGTTTTGAAGATCTTGCATTAAAATATTGTTTATCTTGACCAGTGAATTTTTTGTGCTCCCTTACATTTTGTGCCTGAGGATAATGCCTCAGCCCTACCTGATGTTAAATTTATTTATTTTTGCTATTTTGATGGATAGAAAAAGGTCTTTCATTATCCAAACTTGCATATGCCTGATCATTAGTGAGATTAAGTTTTTTCCTATATTAGCCATCTAGGTTTCTTTTTTCAAAGTACCTGAACTTATTCTTTAACTATTTTTCTGTTGGATGGTTTGCATTATCTATATTAATATATAAAACTTATTTATACGGTCTGCATTAAAAAAACTTTGTTGGCTTATCTGTATTACAAATATCTTCTCTCAGTCTGTGTCTGAACTTTTTATTTTATTTATGGTATCTTTGTCATGTAGAAACATTATTTTGATGTAAACAAATTCATTAATCTCTTTGTTTATGATTTTTGCTTTTCACTGTGTTTGTTTAAAACATTTTTTCTATCCCATATCAAAGCACTTCTCTTTCCTATTGAAAGATTTAAAGTTTGGCTTTTCATATTTAACACTTCAAATCAGCAAAATAAAGTAGGGATCTAATTTTATCTTTTTTTATATAGATAGCTAGCTGCCCAGCAAAATGTATCGACTAGTTCATTCCATCTTTTCTCTATTAATTTATAATGGAATTTATGTCATATAAAACTCAAATATATAAAGTGGGTATGTTTATGAGTATTATATTACATTCTATCAGCATAGTTGTCTCTTTCATAACAATATTACACTTACCAAAATGATAGTTCATAGTAAGACTTAATTTTATGCTGGCTAAAATCTTTATATTATTATTTTTATCATCATCATCACTATCATCAAATATTATCTTGGCTATTTTAACTTTTTATTCTTTAAAATAAATTTTAGAATGAGCTCTTGAAGGTCAAATTTTTGGAATTATATCAGATTTATAAATTAACTTAGAGAAAATTATAATCTTAAAATATTTATTTACCTATCTATGAACATGGCACATGAATATTGAAATTTCTGTTTATATTTTCTTTTATACTTTTAATAATGTTTTATAATTTTCTTCGTGAAAAACATGGAGAAAATACTTACAGTATTGTTTTAATACTTACAGTATTGTTTTTCCATTGTAAATAGTATCTGTATTTATTATTTTACTTTTAAATAATTTGTTGCTGGTATGAAAGAATAAAATTTTTGTACATTAATTGCATATATAGTAATATTTTAGTTTTACAAACTTATAGATTTTCTTAGTTTTTATTTGTAGACAATCATATTATCTCCAAATAATGTCAGTATTTTCTTTACTGTGCTGATATATATTTTATTTTTGTTTCATTATGTTGGCCAAGACTCCCAGTATAATATTAAAAGCAGTTGTAGTAAACATTCTCTACTTATTCTTGACTTTAAAGGAAATATTTCAAAAGTATCACCAATTATAGTTGTTATACATTTTCTACTAATTAACCTTTTTTAAGTTAAGAAAATTAAGTTTTTTAACACTTAATGTTTTTAGAGAAGTTTTAGGTTACTAACAGAATTCAGAGGGAGAAACAAAGATATCTCATATACTCATCTGCCCACAGAAATGCATAGCTTCCCCCATTATCAATCAACATTCCTCACAAGAATGGTATATTTTTTTAACAGAAACGGACATACACTGACACATCATAATTATCCAAAGTCCATAGTTTACCTGAGAGTTCATTCTTAGTGTTGTACATTCTATGGGTTTGGACACACACACACACACACACACACACACACACACACAGTGTTTTCAACACTCTAAATATTCTCAGTATTATATCTATTCATTCTACCACCACTCCCAATCATTGGCAACCAATAATAATTTTTATTGTTTCCTCAGTTGTATTTTTTAAAAAATTAAATTTATTTTCAGTCTTTTGAGATATTTTATACTAAACGGTGTTAATTTTTGTCAAAAGCTTTTCCTGTATTACATCAAATCGTTTTTGTTTCATCTCATAATGTTAAAAGACATATAATACTTTTGTACTTGAATGCAAAATTATCCGTGCAGTATTCAGATATATCAGACACAGTGATGATGTGGTATATAGATGAAATGAATTCATAATATTTTATTTAATATTTTGTGTCTGTGTTCCTAGTTGAGCTTGGACTATAATTATTCATTTTCATTCCGTCCTTTTCTACTTTTGATGTCACAACTAAACTAGTTGTAACTAGGCTAATTACAGAATTAAATACATTATTTGAAAGTTTGGGGTTTTTTTTGAAATTTGGTTGAGGGAGTAGATTTTTAACAATATATTCAACTACTTTAAACAATAATTGTAGAGCTTGTCAGGTTTTCTGCTTCTTCATGGGTTGGTTTGGAGAAAATTTGATTTTATTAGCATAAAGCTCTTTATGGTCTTCTCTTTTAATGGTTAAAAATATTCTCATGAGGAAGTTACATCAGAAACATATAGGAGTGAGAGATGTCTCCAGAGCTCTCCCCTTGAAACAACAATAAACTGAACATCTAAAACCCAACAACAACAACAACAACAAAAACACAACCTGCACACAAGCACATCTGAGCAAGGAATCAGTACATAAGAGCTACTACAGTTGAGACCCCAGGAGTTAGGTGGAAGACTAGGAGAAACAAAGAAGCTGCCTCTTGCAGCAATAACTCCCAGTAGGAGGAGAGGGATTGGAGAAGTTGCTGCAGGTTTCCTGAACATACTTGTCTGGGAGAGCTGTGAGCTCCACACAGCAGTGTGCCCAGGGAAAAAGACAGAAAACAAAGAAGTGGGGACAACAGAGAAGTGGAATTTTTTATTTTTATCAGCCATGGTTACAAAATAAGAGACTGAGCTGCAGACCCAATCCCCCATGGATGGCCCCTCCCCTCCATCCTCCAACTGAACACCACAGAGCATCAGGAGAATCTGAGCAAACACTACCAAAAGTGATGTTAACACTGACAAGAACAGAGACTGAGGGTGGTGAAGATGACTAAATATTTATAAGAAAAAGAAAAGGCATTATTAAGACCTTATACAAAGCAGGGATCCAAACAGCTGAGACACCACTTACTGGAAACCAAAACAAAAATGCCTTCTTAACAATAGGCTAAAGAGAGACCTTTATATAATAAATCTTCTTTCTGAAAAAAAAAAAGTAGAATACACTCCCATCAATGCCCAGGTGGAGAAATAGTCCATTAAACGCCATGAACAACCAAAGTGACAAGGTGTCTCAGAAAGAAAGAGAAAAATCTCCAGAATAATAGCTTAAGGACATGGAAATATGTGACTTAAATGACAGAGAATTCAGTATGGTACTTCTGAAAAACCTCAGTGAGATACAAAACAATTTATATCAACAATTCCAGGAATTAATAAACAATAATTTGAGCAAGAACAGTTTTCCACAAGAAGATTGAAACCATAAAAAAGAACCAAATAGAACTTCTGGAGATGAAGAATACACTGCAAGAGTTGAAAAATGAAATAGCAAGATTTGGAAATAGAATTAACAAAATGGGGGAAATTATTAGTGCTATCGAAGACAGAAATATAGAAGTAAATCAGAAGGAAGAAGAGAGAAACCAAAGAATATAAAATAATGAAAGAGATGTGCAAGAACTAGCTGACACCAACAGGAGAAGAAACATAAGAAGAAACATGAAGGTGAGAAAAAGAAGCAGGGATTAGAAAGCATTGTCAAAGAGCTGACAAGGATTTCCCAAATGTAAGCTGGAGCTTGAATGAGCTGGAGCTTGAAATTCAAGAATTCAACAGAACATCCAATTATCTCAACCCAAAAAGGTTTTCATCATAACACATTGTATTAAAAGTATCAAAAATTAATGACAATAAAAGAATACTCAGGGAAGCCAGGGAAAAAAAAGATGGTAACTTATAATGGAAAACCCATTAGATTATCATCAGATAGCTCAGCATAAACCTTATAATCCAGAAGGAAGTGAAATCAAACATTCAAACTATTAAAGGAAAGGAACTACCAGTTAAGAATAATATATCCAACAAAGCTCACCTTTAGATATGAAGGAGAAATAAAGACCTCTCCAGACATATAAATATTGATGGAATTCTCAGCTATGAGGAGTGCATAACAGGAAATACTGAAAGGGGTCAGCTCCTATAAAACAAAAGGACAAAATACTACATAACTATGAGTAAGGTGACTAACAGACAGATAGAGCAGAGTGCAACCATTATTAAGAACAGACCATTACAAGCTTAAACACTAAGAAGACAATTACTATAGGAATATACTAATGAATGATCAGCATATATAGTGACAAATTGAGACAACAATGACTGAAGAGAGGAGGATTCAAATTTGCAAAGAGACTACTATATATATTATATATTCATACATATATGCATATGTGTGTGTGTGTGTGTGTGTGTGTGTGTATATATATATATATATATATATACTGTCATCTATATTTTTGTTATGTTAAGAACACGCCAAAGATTCAGAACAGAAGTATGTAACATAAAACAAGAATGATCAGAGGGAAAATCCACAAAACCCAACCAAAACAAAAAAGGCAGATAGAAACACAAGGACAAAGTAATGGAAACACTGAGTTACCAGAAAACAAAAGATAAAATGACTATAGAAAAACCTCATATTTCAACAATCACCCTAACTGTAAATGGACTGGACTCACCAATAAAAAGGCACAGAGTTGAAGAATGGATCAAAAAACAAAACCCAACCATATGCTGCCTCCAGGAGACTCAAAGTGAATGGGTGGAAAATTATATTTTAAGCAAATAGCTCTGTGACAAAAGCAGGTGTAGCATTACTAATATCAGATGAAATAGAGTTAAAAATAGAAATGGTAAAGAAAGATACTGAGGGACACTTCATAATGATAAAGGGAATCATGCACCAAGAAGACATAACACTTATGAATATCTATGCACCAAATCAAGAAGCCTGGAAATATAAAAAGCAATTACTAACAGAACTAAAGGGAGAAACAAACCAAAACCCTATCGTAGTAGGGGACATAAATACCCCACTGTCAGATATAGACAGATCATTCAAACAGAAAATCAATAAGGAAATAACATCTTTAAAAGACATATTAAACCAATTGGACATTTACAGAGCCTTTCATCCCAAAATAACTGCTTATACATTCTTCACTAGTGCACAGGGAACATACAAGGATTTACCACATATTGGGACACAGAGATAGCCTCAACAAATAAGAAGAGTGAAATCATACTAAACATATTCCCTTATCATAATGCTCTGAAGCTGGAGATCAAATGTAAACAGAAAGTGAAAAGAACCGCAAACACATGGAGATTAATAAACATGAAACTGAAGAATGACTGTTTCAGAGAAGAAATAAAAAGAGAGATCAAGAGATATATAGAAATGAATGATAATGCTAATAAAACATCATATCATTTGCAACATGGCAAAAGCAGTCATAAGAGGAAACTTCATATCATTACAGGTCGATCTCAAAAAACAACATGAGCCTAAAGGTTCATCTTTAAAAACTAGAAAAGGACAAATAAATGAAGTCTAAAATCATCAGAAGGAAATAGAATAGAGCAGAAGTAAATAAAATTGAAAAAAAATATTAAAAATAAATCCAACAAAGAGCTGGTTTTCTGAGAAGGTTAATAAAATTGACAAACTCCTGCTAAGACTCACTAAAGGAAGAAAAGAAATAATACAAATAAACAAAATCAGGATTGAAAGATGAGAAATTACAAAAAATACAACAGAAATACAAAAAGTCATACAAGAATACTATGAAAATTTATATAACACCAAATTTAATAACTTAGAAGAAATAAACAAGTACTTAGAAAGATACAACCTTCTGAGACAGAATCAAAAGCAAATGGTAATCTAAAGAGACCAACCAACATTACGGAAATTGAAACAATCATCAAAAACTACCCAAAAGGAAAAGTCCAGGATCAGATGGCTTCACCAATAAATTCTACCAAACACTCAAAGAAGATTTAATACCTATTCTCTTCAAACTCTTCCCAAAAATTGAAGAGGAGGCAATACTTCCTAACACATTTTATGAGGCCAGCATTACTCTGATACCAAAACATGGTAGAGAGAACACATAAAAAAGAAAACTTTGGACTGATATCTCTCATAAATAAGATACTAGAGAACCAAATACAGCAACATATTTAAAAGATTATACACCACAATCTAGTGGGCTTCATCCCAGAGGCAGAAGGATGTTTCAATATATGCAAATTGATTAATGCGCTACACAACGTAAACAAATTAAAAAATAAGAATCATATGATTATATCAATAGATGCTGGAAAAGCCTTCAACAAGATACAGCATCCATTTATGATCAAAACGTTTTACAAAATTAGTATAGAAGGAAAGTACCTTAACATAATAAAGGCCATATATGACAAACTCTCAGCCAACATTATACTTAATGGTGAAAAACTATAATCCTTTCCTCTAAGATCAGGAACAAGGCAAGACTGTCCACTATCACCACTGTCATTTGACATAATATTGGAGATCCTAGCGAGTGCAATCAGGCAAGAGAAAGATATAAAAGGCACCTAAATAGGAAATAAAGTAGTCAGACGGTCATTATTTGAGGATGATGTGATTCTCTATGTAGAAACCCCTAAATATTTCACAAGAACACTACTGGAAACAATAAGCAGATACAGTAATATTTCTGGATACAAAATCAATGTTCAAAAATCCATAGCATTCCTGTATTCTAATAATGAAGTGTCAGGAAAAAAAGTAGAAAAAATAATTCCTTTTGCAATTGCAATAAAAAGAATAAAATATCTAGGGATTAATCTAATGAAATATGTGAAAGACCTATATAAAAAATATAAGATCTTATTAAAAGAAATTGAAGAAGATATAAAGAAATGGAAAGATATTCTGTGTTCTTGATTAGAAGAATCAGCATAGTTAAAATGACCTTATTACCTAAAGCATTATACAGATTTAATGCAATCCCCATCAAAATCCCATTGGCATTTTTTTATAGAAATAGAACAAAAAATCATCAGATTTGTATGGAAGCATAAAAGACTCCGAATTGCCAAAGCCATCCTGAGAAAAAAAGAATGAGACTGGAGGTATCATTCTGCCCGACTTCAAATTATACTACAAAGCAACAGTACTGAAAATGGCATGGTATTGGCAGCACAACAGACACATGGACCAGTGGAACAGAATCAAGAGTCAGAAGTGAACCCATATTTACATAAACAAATAATTTTCAACAAAACAGCCAAAAATGTACAATAGAGAAAGGAAAGCCTCTTCAATAAATAGTCTTGGAGAAATTGGAAAGCAACTTGCAAAAAAATAAAACTAGTCTGTTGTCTATCACCACACACACACAAAATTAACTCAAAATGGATTAAGGACCTCAATATAAGACTTGAAACAATAAAATGCATAGAAGAAAACATAGGAACTAAACTCAAGAATCTTGAACTTAAAGAGGATTTTATGAATTTGACCTCAAAACAAGGGAAGTAAAAGCTAAAATAAATGAATGAGACTACATCAAACTAAGAAGCTTCTGCTCAGGAAAAGAAATTGTCAACAAGGTAAAAAGACAACCATCCAAATGGGAAAATATATTTGCAGACAGTGCCTCCGATAAGGACCTAATATACAAAATATACGAAGAACTTATACAACTCAATAACAAAAATAACAAACAATCTAATCAAAAAACGGGGAGAGGACCTGAACAGACACTTCTCCCTAGAGGACATACAAATGGCTAACAAATACTTTAAAAGATATTCAACATCTATACCATTAGGGAAATGCAAATCAAAACCACAATGAAATACCATCTCACACCTGTTAGAATAGCTAAAATCAACAGGACAAGTAATAACAAATGTTGGAGAAGATGCGGAGACTAAGGAACCCTCATACACTGCTGGTGGAACTGAAAATTGGTACAGCCACTCTGGAAAACAGTATAGAGATTACTCAAAAAACTAAGAATTGATCTACCATATGATCTAGTGTTCTCTCTATTGAGTATTTACCCTAAAGACTTGAAAACCCATATTCGAAAAGATATATGCACAGCAATGTAATAGCAGAATTATTCACAGTGGCCAGGACATGGAAGCAACCAAAGTGTCCTAAGATAGATGATTGGTTAAAGAAGCTGTCGTACATGTATACAGTGGAATATTACTCAGCTATAAGAAGAGATGAAATATGGCCCTTTGTGACAATATGGATGGACCTCAAGATAATCATGCTAAGTAAAATAAGCCAGACATAAAAAGTTGAAAATCACATGATATCACTAATATGTGGGATATAAACCTAAACACTAAAAATGAACAGGATAAACAAACAGAGACTCATGGACATGGACTATAGTGGTTTCCAGTGGATAGGTTGTTTGGGGAAGTGGCCTCACAGGTGAATTTTAGCATACTTTCAAAGAGGAATTAACACAATCTTTCTCAAATGATTCCAAAAAATTCAAGAGAACAGAATTCTCTCAATGTCATTATATAAGGCCATCATTACTCTAATTGCAAAGCCAGACAAAGACATTACAAATTTTAAAAAATAACAATGTATAGGCTTATATTCCTGACCAAAATAGATGTAAAAATCTCAAAAAAAATATTAGCAAACTAAATTCTGCAGTATATCAAATAGATCATACCCCAGGATCAAGAGGGATGTGTTCCTGGATTGCAAGGTTTGTTCAATATCCACAAATCAATTAATGTAACACACCAAATTGACAAACTAAAAGATGAAAAACATATGCTCATATCAATAGATGCTGAAAAATTGTTTGATACAATTCAGCATCTGTTTATGGTAAAACCTCTTAGCAAAGTAGGAATAGAGAGTACATATCTCAATGTAATAAAGGCCATATATGACAAACTCACAAATAACATCATACTCAACAGTGAAAAGCTAAAAGCATTTTTCTTATGATCAGGAACAAGACCTGGAGGTCTACTTTCAACATTTCTATTCAACACAGTATTGGAAGTCCTAGCCACAGCAATCAGACAAAAATAAAATAAAATAAAAGGCATCCATATTTGAAAGAAATAAGTGTCATTATTTGCAAATGACTTGATACTATATATAGAGGGAAAAACCTAAATAGTCCACCAAAAATCTACTAGAACTGATAAATAACAGTAAAGTGGCAAGATACAAAATTAACGTTCAGAAACTGGTTGCATTTCTATACAGCAATAATGAATTTTCAGATAGAGAAATTAAGAAAACAATTTAATTTACAATTGAATCAAAATCAATAAAATCCTAGGAATCAAATTAACCAAAGAGGTAAAAGAACTGTTTTCAGAAAATTATGTCTTATACCGTGCTTACAAATAGTAATACTACCCTAAGTACTCAATATATTCAATGCAATCTTTATCAAAATACCAATGGCATTTTTCATAGAACTAGAATAAATAATCCTAAAATGTATATGGAACCATAAAAGACCTCGAGTAAACACAATAATGTTGAGAAAGAAGAACAAAGTTGAATTTATTATGTTACTTGGTATTAAACTATACTACATAGCTAGTGTAATCAAAACAGCATGGCCCTGGCATAAAAATAGACACACAGATCAATGGGACAGAATAGAAAGCCCAGAAATAAATCCACACCTATATGGTCATTCAATCTATGACAAAGGAAGAAAGATAATACAATGGGGTAAAGACAGTCTGTTTATTAAATGGTGTTGGCAAAACTGGACAGATACATGCAGAATAACGAAAATAGATCACCTTCTTACACTTAAAGACTTAAATGTAAAACCTGAAACCATAAAATTTTAGAAGAAAACATAAGCAGTAAATTCTCAGACTTTGCTCTTCATAATATTTTGTTCTGATATATCTCTGTGTGCAAAGGAAACAAAAGAAAAAGTAAACAAATAGGACTACATCAAACTAAAAAGTTTTAAAGAGCAGAGGAAACCATCAACAAAACAAAAAGTCAACCTTCTGAATGAGGAAGATATTTGCTAATGATATATATGATAAAGGGTTAATATCAAAAATTTTTTAAGATCTCATGTAATTTAATACCAAAAATACTAAGAATCCAATGTAAAAAATGTGTGAAGAGGACCTAAATAGACATTTCTCAAAGAGAAAATACAGATGTCCAATAGACATGTAAAAAGATATTCAATATCGCTAAGAACCAGAGAAATACAAAGTAAAACCACAGTGAGATATCACCTCACACTTGTCAGTATGTCTATCATCAATAAATTGATAAATAAGTGTTGGTGAAGATGTTGAGAAAAGAGAACCTTCAAGCACTATTGGTGGGTTTGCAACTTAGTACAGCCACTATGGAAAACAGTTTAGAGGTTCATCATAAAATTAAAAATAGAACTACCTTATGACACAGCAATTGCATTTCTAGATATTTATCCGAAGAAAACAAAAACATTAATTAGAAAAGATATATGCACCTCTATATTCACCACAGTGCTATTTATAGTAGCCAATATACGGAAGCAACCTCAGTCTCCATCAATAGATTATTGGAAATAAAGAAGTGCTACATATATATATATAATGTAACTCATCCATAAAAAAAGAAATCTTACCATTGCAATGGCATAGATATACCTAGAGGATATTATGCTAAGTGAAATAAGTTAGACAGAGAAAGACAAATACCATATGATTTCACTTATATGTGGAATCTAAAAAATAAACAAACAAACAAACAAACAAACAAAATAAAAATAGACTCATAGATACAGAGAGCAAACTGGTGATTGCCAGATAGGAGGGGTGGTTGGAGGGCTGGGTGAAAACGGTGAAGGGATTAAGAAGTAGAGATTGGCAATTACAAAATATTCACAGGGATGTAAAGTACACCATGGGTAACATAGTAAATGATATTGTAATAACTATATATAGTGCCAGATGGTTACTAAACTAATTGAGGGATCACTTAATAAATTATATAAATGACTAACCACTATGCAGTACAATTAAAACTAATCTAAAATCATATTGGCTATCAACTCTAATTGAAAAATATAAAATACATAAATAAATTAATTTAAAAAATAGACAATTGCATAAAGAAGTTGTGATACCTATATACAATGGAATATTACTCAGCCATAAAATATAAAATATTTACTATTTGCAATGATATGGATGGGCCTAGAGGGTATTATGTGAAATCAGACAAAACAAATACCATATGATCTCACTTATATGTGCAATCTAAAGAACAAAATAAATAAAACAGAAACAGACTCATAGATGCAGGGAACAAGCTGATGGTTGCCTGATGGAAGGTGGGTTGGTGGCAGAATTAAAAAGGTCAAGGGATTAAGTATAAATCTGTAGTTACAAAATAGTCATGGGGATGTAAAATAAATCATAGGTAATATAGTCAATAATATATTAATAACTATATTTAGTGCCAGGTGGGTACAAGACTAGTCAAGGGGATCACTTTGTAAATTATATAAATGTGTAACCACTATGCTACACATAAAACTAATATAAAATAATGTTGAATATCAACTTTAATTGAAAAATAAAAAAGCAAGGGAAGGTGAAGGGAAATAAGAGATTCAGCTTCCAGGTATAAAATAAATAAGTCATGGTGATTTGGTATACAGCATAGGGAATATAGTCAATAATATTGCGATTGCATTGTATGGTGTCAGATGGTTGTTAGACTTATCATGGTGTTCACTTCTCTAAGTATATAAATGTTGAATAAGAATGGAGTACACCTGGAACTGCTTCACTGTATCTAGTTTTCATAAGATTCAAAGACACTTTTTATTAGAATGCTTACTTCACCAAGTAAATTATTTGAAATTGAATTGCACCTGTTTTTCTCTTAGGCATCAGGGCATTTTTAAAAACTGTATATCTGCTTTAAAATGAAAAGCTATTTTATCCTGGCTTATCTTCCCTGGTATTGGAGAGATAGGGACTGGGAGTTATGACTGTAAATATTTTAGAAGTGCAGTGCCAGCCTGAAAATTCAACATGAAGTCATTTCTAATCTTTTATCCTCAATTCTAACACATACGTCCACACACACATTATATATTATCTATGTAATTGTAAAAAATAGTCAAAGATAGTAAAACTTAATCTGATATAAAACTTGGTTGGATCTAATCTTCATTTATTTACTCCATACACCATGAATATTGGAAAATTTCCTTAGTAATTCAGAAGTTTTCAAATAGTTTAATGTGAAATATTAACTTTTTCATGATATAAACAGAGCTCACACCAGAAATAATATCTTTTGTCTTTCTATACATGGCCACTGAAGGAAGAAAGAAGAAGATGATGAAAGAAAAAGAATAAAAAAGAATAAGCAGTTTAGAGGAGCCAAGGCCAGAAAAGATAGCAAGCTTAATGTTAATCAAAGAGCCAAGAAACAAATATCTAAAACACTACTTTATTAAAAAGGAAAATAATATAATTCTTTATATTTTTAACAGTAGGTAAAAAGTGACCGAATTTAATTTTTATTTAAAGTTCAGCATACAGGAACTCCTAAAATACTTACTTTTTTTCATCTAAAGAGCATTTCTAAATGAAGTTCTGTAGCTTAAAATAGTCTTTTTGAGGATTAAATGAGTTGTTATATATAAAGCACTTAGAACAATATCTAGTAATTAGTAAATATTCATTATATGTTAGCTATTATTATCACCATCATAGTCAACATCACAATCATCATCATTACATTTTTTGTCAAGAAAAAGATCTTCTGTGTAAACCATTCATTTTTTGTTTTTAAAATATATCCACAAAATATGTTAAATGTCATGTTTGTGTTCCCAACCAAACACATAGATGAGATCATATCCTGAAGCCTGACCTATGCGCTTAATGAAAATAAGCTGCAGATCTGATCTTACCCCTCTTGAGGTTAAATGTTCCCCTTTCCAGATAACAACCAAACACTTTGGTGACCAATTGCGTTTTTCATTTGTGACTACATATGGGTTTTTGTGATCAAATGGGAGAAGGAGGTTATGGGTTTAGGCAAGAAGGAATCATTTCTTCCTCTTACAGGAGCAGTGCAAGGACATTACTCTCTTGTTTTCCAAGAATGTTACTGTGGGAGAATTGGATTGATCATGTGTGACCCAAGGGGCAAGCAATAAGAATTTTGGTACTGTATTAGCATTCTTCAGAGAAATAGAACCAATAGAATGTGAATGTGTGTCTGTGTTTGTGTGAGTAGAGAGATAATTTATTATAAAAAATTGGTTCACATGATTATGGAAGCTGAGAAATTCATACCTTGGAGAATTGTGTCCAAAGGCGGAAGACCAATGTCCTGCTTGAAGACAATTAGTCAGAAAGTATTTTTTTCTTATTTAACCCACCTACATTGGGAAGCACAATCTGCTTTACACAACCTACCAATTCAGATGTTAATCTCATCTAAAACACCCTCACAGCCACAACCAGAAAGAGTATTTAATCAAATATCTGGGTGCCCTGTGGCCCCGTCAAGTTGACACATAAAATTAACCATCACAGGATGTAAGGGTTGATCAAAATGAATGGTCAGATGAAAGAGTAAGTTGTTCACATGCTCATACACTGACCTCCAGTCCCCATCCCCCTAAATCTTTATTCAATGGTATTGGTATAACCCAAGGTTTGCCACCCATGAGCACTTTCTGTTTTCCCCCAGCAAGTGTTAATAAAGGGATTATTTGAGGTTATACATGAGAAGATAAGGTCATTTCCTTAAGGCATACATTAATCTTGTTTTGACAGGCTGCATTGAAAACTATTGAATATCTCACCTCCATTTATCTCACCATACATTGATAATGCTGGGCATTGGTTGATGATGCCTTAAAGACAAACAATAGTTTAGTCTAGAAAGGATGCTTCCAGGACTTTAAAATCCAGCCTGTACCAGTAATATGCTATCAGGCATAACAAAGTTAGACTGCCTTTGTCTCATTTTCCAGTACTGTTCTACTGCTACCTTATTGCTAACCTAGGTTCTTATCCATGACTCCACCTCCTATATTAACCCTACACAGCTAAAAATACCCTCCTTATCTCCAAAGGATTGTTTTGAAGAGCAAATAAAATAAAGCACTTAATGAGCACTCATTGATGTTGGTCCCTTAAACTCCCTACTTGATTTGGGTCTGGCTTTGATGACATCTTAACCCATTTTTAACTTGACATCACTCCCCACATTCAAAGGATGGAACATCATGAGTCAGTTATCCTGCTGTAAAAGAGAAACTTCATATAAATATGTTAAATATGCTGGTTCCACCTTTTCTTCTTTTTCCCTTTCCCAATGCCAGAATTCCTTCTTCAAACAACCTGGCTCTTCCCAGAGGTATGAGAATGATAGGTTGTATGAGATACTGGGTTCAAAATAGGCACTTTCCTAACTGATGGTGCATAATGGTGAGTTGAATAGAGAAAGCCATTGTTAGGCAGCATTTCAAACAACAAAAATAAGTTGTGGGGCTTGGGAAGGGAACTGTGCTTTGATTCAAACAGCAAGTTACCTGGATGGCTTACAGTATCTGACAATCTAAGAATATTAAGTTATTCACTGAAAATCTGGCTACCTAAGCTGTTTTTCCCAAGTGCATATTATTTATTCACAAGGCTCTGAGAGGAAATTTTAAAATCTCTTTTCACTACTAAAAAAATGGATATTTTTTAAAGAGACTATAAAAATAATCTACAAAATGAAATACCAAATTTCCCTGAGATTTGCAAGTTTCTCTTAGAAATAATTATAGCTATCTGTAGCAAATAATGTCTTCCACTTACATTGAGTAAGCATGATAAACTAGATAAATCACTGCTAAATACAGTGTGTGTGTGTTTTTGTGTGTGTGTATATAAACACATATTCATTTCATCTAAAACTTAAAAGATTTGAAAATGCTTAACACTTTTGTCATAGATGGGAAAGAATATTGGCCAAATCTGTTTCCATGCAGCAGAATTGATCACAATTGAAAGATATGAAAGGCCTAGTTCTGAAAAATCAGCTTTCACAATTCAAGGGAACCAGTCCTTCCAGTTCTGAAAAACAAAACAAAACAAAACAAAATCTTAAGTCAAGGCCAATAGGATCCTCAAATATTATTGTTATGGCCAACCAATAATAATCACTAGTCATCGAGCACAGTCCATATTGTCTTCTGGAATGGATTCATTCTTTTCTTGAACAGTGAAGTGGCATGACATAATGGAAAGAACATGCACTTTGGCATCAGACCTGGGTTTAATTTCTGGCTCACTTACTAGCTATGGGACACAGAATTATTTAACCTTTCTGAGTTTCATTTTCCTCATCTGTAAGAAATAATCTTATTTACTTTCAAAGGATTTTTTTAAAGCAAACAAAAATCACTCAATGAGCCTGTCAAAATACTTGGTACTGTGTTATATGCCCAATAAATATCTTTAAAATGAAGGGGCATACTATGACATGAATAAACATTAAAAACATAATGTTAGGTGAAAGAAACCAGTCACAAAAAGATTATATGTTGTATGATTCCATTTATGTGAAATGTCCAGCTTATTCAAATCTGTAAAGACAGTAGGTTGATTAGTAGTTGCATAGTACTAGGAATGAGAAAGGGAGATGGAGAATGACAGGTTCCTTTTTGAGGTGATGAAAATCTAAGTCTTTTAAGTGGTATATTTAGGCCATTTACACTTAAAGTAATTATTCATATGCAAGGCTTATTTTATTATTTGTTTTCTACTTCTTATTCTTCTATTTACCTTTCCAGGCCTTCTTTAGGGTCATTTAAACATTTAATGAAATTCTATTTTGATTTGTGTAATACATTTAAATTGTATAATTTGTAATGTATATGTATAGATTTTTTTTAGTGGTTATTCTAGGTATTACAATATATAGGTATTACAATATATATATTACAATAATATGCTGAACGTATCAGTCTATTTGTATCAGTGTTTTACTACTTCAAGTGAAGTGAAGAAAACTTACATCCATTTAAGTCCCTTTACTATCCTCACTTTTAAAATATAAATATCTGAAATATTTCCTCTATATATACTGAGCATCACAATCAGATAATGTTATAATTTTTGCCTCAAACATTAAACAATTAAAAAAACTGATTAGGAGTCCAGTCTATTATATTTACTTTTATTTTTATCCATATCTTTGTTTCTTCCTTCCTAAAGTCCCAGCCTTCTTTTGTTATCATTTAATTTCTGTTTTAAGAACTTCTTTTAACCATTCTTTAAGAATAGATCTTCAGGTAATGAATTCTCTTGGTTTTTCTTATCTTAAGACTGTTTTCCTTTCATTCCAGAAAAATATTTTTGCTGCATATAGAATTTAGTACAGTTCCTTCAGTGTCACTCATTTCTGGCTTCCATAACTTCAGATAGTAAATTCACTGACATTTGAGTCGTTGCTTCCTTGTATGTAATTTGTTGTTTGTCTCTAGCCTCTTTCAAGATTTTCTCTTCTCTTCAGTTTCCAGATTTTTAATTATGACATCTTGACATGAGTTTCTTTGGGCTTATCTTGTTTGTAGTTCACTTAGCTTCTTAAATATGCAGGCTTATATCTTTTGGCAAAATGTGAAGTTTTTAGGCACTATTTCTTCAAATACATATTTTTCAGTCTGCAGAATTTATCCGGTTCTTCAAGGACTCTGATAACACAAATGTTAAATATTTTACTGTTGCTCACTGTGCCTGAGACTCTCTGATCATTATTTTTTCAGCCTATTTTTTCTCTGTTGTTCAGATTGATTTGAACAAATCAATACTCATTGATTTGTCTTCACTTTCATTGACTCCTCTGTCATCTCCAATCTACCATTAATCTTGTTAGAAAGTTTTTAAAATTATTATTATTATTTCAGTTATTATATTTTCAGTTCTATAATATCTCTTTGGTTCTTTATATTTTCTATTTCTTTACTGAGATATTTAATTTTTAATTTAAGAGTGTTTATTATCACTCAATTAAACATTTGTATAATTTCTACTTTAAAATCCTTGTGATATCATTGTTGATGTCTGTTGATTTTCTTTTCTTGCTCTATGATTTTCTTGATTCTTATATAACAAGTGATTTTCAATTGTACCTTAGAACATTTGGGTATTATGTTGTGAGATTATGGATACTATTTAACATTCTTTATAACAAGCAGTCACCATGTTTAAGCATAATACATAGTTATGGGTGGGAATGGATGTTCAGCTTCTGTCTGGGCCTGTTAATATAAACTTGGAAAAAGTGGAGGCTAAATCACATCACACAACCCCATTGCAGATGGTGGAGTAGAAGTTCAGCTGCTTTCTTTGCCTCACTGACACTTTCTCAGTGAATGTGGGGCACCAATTCACATCAAGTGGGTGTAAATCTCAGAACCTTTTTAGGCCCTTCTCTCACCAAGAATGACAGAAGAAACAGAGGATCGATTCTCATTATCTTGCAAAGCCACATTCTTCCTTGTTGCTGCCATGTATGAGTGGAAGCTCAGCTTCTCTCTGGACCAAGCTAACACCAAGAAGCGAGAAAACAGAATGCTCATTTGCTCTGTCTTACGCCATGTCATATTGTCTCATTGTTACATGGTGGGGATGGAAATTCTGCTCCCCACTGGTCTCCCTACTAAGCCCTGCTTATCCTACTAGCCCCATGTTGTTCCTCCTCATCCTACCATGTTGATGTTGGGTGGGGAGTAGAATCTCACCTCCCTATTGGGGAGAATCCTCACTCTAAGGGTCACCAGCTTCTGTCAGGTGAGGTAATGGAAAATTAGCTCCCTTCTGCTCAATCATGACAACACCACCCCAAGGAGGGAATCAGAATATTACTAATTTCCACCGAGTAAGAGTAATGGGGTGAAGGTGTAGGAAAGTAGATCAGCTTCCTACTTTTCCCATCAACACCAAATAAGTGGGGAACCCAAAGGGCTACCATCTGCTTTCACTGGGTGGGAATAGAGTGGAAGATCTACTTACCAGTGGGAGAATAGAAACCTGCTCCTGCAAGACAGGAAAGTGGGGTAGAAAAGTAGCTTTTGTTTGGCCCTTCTGAAATCATGGATTTAGGGGTATGGTTTTTCCATTGGTGTTTAGCTTGAGTAGGGAAGGTATTATTGAAAAGATTTCTTGTTAGGTCACCATTCCCGGTACTTAGGCTAGGAGTTACAGGCTTTTCTTGGAGCTCTTTTGGTTTTGTCTGTTGATTCCACATGGAAGGCTACTGCAGTACCCTGTCTGGTCTATATAGGAGGTAAAAAGAAAACCAAGCAAAATCACTGCTGAGTTATTTCTTGAGTCCTGAGGTCCCTAAAGCACTTTGTCTTCTTCTTGTCTCCTTTTAAATATTTCTTGTTTGTTTTATGTGTTAAGTCCATAGTGTTTTTTATTATTATTTGTAAAAGAAAGAACTTTGAAGGAATGGAGCTGCTCCAGCTTGTTAGCAAAAAAAAAAATTCAAGTGTTCTTTGTGATAGCAATGAGTGAAAACATCCTAGTTTTTCTCAATGGAAATATGACAATTAAATCTGGTGTAGTTTTAAGGTAGACTACTATAGAAACTATAAGAAATGAATTAAATCTGCATATATCACCATGAGCATATCTTTCAAACCATGGTGAGTGGAAAAGGTAATATGTAAAATGATAATAAGTAAAGTATGATGACAATTATATAAATGAAAAATCAAATATGTACAAAAACAGTATCTATTGTTTGTGGTGGTTTATATAAAAATATGAAGTCTATTATGGTGCTTATCTCTAATGTGGAGAACCTCTGTCTCTAATGAAGCTAGGGTGGTGATTAAAGGGGACTTTAGCTTAACTTTAATGTTATATTGCCTAAAAAATACTAGAAGAAATAAAATGCTAATAGTTAATTATATAAGTGGTAGGGGGTATAGGTGTTATTATACTTTGTACTTTTCTTTATTTTTATATGTCTCAATGAAAGGTAAAGAACACATTTATTACGTAGTAGGAGACATGTTAGTGAAATAGGACTTCCTATGAAAAAGTGGTGATTATGCAGTCTGTAGTGGGCTACCTTCCTAACTCTAGAAAAGCATGACATATTCCTTTAATAGATCATGGCTTTTAGCTTTCCCCCTGTCCCAACCTCATTGAGACTCATTCAGTATCATTTGACTCTCAGAACAAATTGCCCCTCATTCCATCACAAAGAATGTAGTAAGTGCCCCTCTCTATGCTAAATGCTGAGCATGTACTGGTGAATAAGACACAGGCAATATTTAGAAATAAAGTATATTATACAAGAGCTCTAATGGAAATGTATACAGAGTATATTTCCTCATTATAACAATGTTCAGACTAATTTTTCCTTAGAATTTTATAGAATATAAAAATTGAGTTGTAAATGCTTGGAGGGAGGAAAAACATGTTTCCCTCCCTTATTTTTGTAATTAATATATAGTAATGTAGAATCTAATCCCTAGAGAATTTGCCAATTAGCAAATAATATCCATCTGCCCTACTGCTGGCTGCAATTCTTTCCTTGTGAACTTGCCTTTCAGAGGCCATTCATCTTTAAAGTAGATCAAGTTGGAGGTCACTATCCTCACTGTCAGTGAATTGCCAGGGCAATATTCTAGTCCCTGCACATCTCATGATTGTATAAGTGAAGTGGCTATATGCAAACTACTCTACTACCATAGGCAAGTAATTGTCCCATTTCCTCAAGAAAACACACAAGTCTTCCTTCCATTATTCTAATGTAAATTCTTATGAACAAAGCAGCCCTTTTTGATGTCTCTGAAATAAAACCATCTTTGCTACTGACCCTACACTACATAACATTAGTCCTGATCAAGAGAAGGAGAGACCGTCTTGAAATTTAAGATTATTTACTAAAGACCACTAGATTCTGGGGCTGTTTGTTTCATTTCTGGAAGCTCTAGGAAAGAATCTTTTCTCGTTTCTTATAGCTGCTAGGGTCTGTCCACTTCTCTTGGATTATCACCTTCTTCAATCTTCAAAGCCTGATAAAGCCTCATTCTAACTTCTGCTTCTGTCGTTACATTGCTTTCTTCTGTTTTTGACCCACTGGTTCTCTCTTATAAGGACCTTGTAATTATATTAGCTCAACCTAGATAATTCAGAATAATTTCATCTAAAAATCTTTAATTTAATCACATGAGCAAAGCCCCCTTTGTCATGTAAAATAACATGTTTATTAATTCCAGGGATTAGGATGTGAACATCTTTGGCTGGGGTTGGGTATTGTTTTACTTTGTTCTTTTATCCACCTCATGATCTGGATTTGTAATCCAAAATTTGTCTCTGATGTCTCAAGTGATTCCTGCTATTGACCTTAGATTAAATCTAGACATTGTGAATTGCTCTACCTTTTGGTTATTCTTGAAGTATAATATACATAGGGTATACTTAGGAGAATGAAGAGCAGGCACTCTACCATGAAGAAGGAAAGGGCAAGATATTTAATCCTCACAATGAATTTATGAAGTAGATATTGTTATCTTCATTTTTTAAAAGAAACTGAGGCTTGTAGACATTACATCACTTATTTATATTACACAAATAAGAAGTGGCAAGCCATAGTTGAAAGAACGCTGTTGTAATATATATTGGGTCCCATGAACCAATTCATAAAAATTAGGCAAAAATAAACTGCTAGGTGAGCTGCTAGGTTCATTCAAACCATTCTCTTTCTTTCCCTGGCACTTGGGCCAACTTCACAGTATAATTTGTTTTACACTATCCCTGCTCTATTCATCTCTTTCTCACTCCACCTCTGAAGCAATAGTTTTCTCTATTCCCAAAAACATTTGGTACAGCCTGAGATGCATAACTCCATATGAGTACTTGTAAGGAGATATTTCAACAAACACTAACAGCTCTAAAATGGATTATCTGCTCAGCCTTACTTGTGAGTAGACACTTGGGAACTGAGATTTTCCAATATGCTCATTATAATATTCCCCACATCTAAACAACCAAGGATAGAGTGGGAGCAAGTCAGAATCCTCACCTCAAGAATGGCTCCCTCTTTGATGCATCAATAAAGCAGTCTGTTGACCTTCTGGGAAGGGTGCCAGGCCCAAATTTTCAGTGAGATTTTGGCTAAACCTTATAGAATTCTAAACTGGCTTGGCATTTTTATTGAATACAACTATTATCTATACTTTTCTTTAAGTCACAATAACTAAAAAGATATTGCCCAATAATTTTTTTTTAATTTAAGGTGACATTGGTTAACAAAACCTTATAAGTTTCAGCTGTACACTTTAACAGTAAGATATATATATATATATATATATATATATATATATATATATATATACACTCTGTGTTCACCTTCCATAGTTAGATTTCTTTCTGTCACCACGTATTTGACTCCTTTTACCCCATCTACCTCCCCCCTTCCCCCTCCCCCCACCCCCTACCCTTTGGTAACCACTAGTCTATAGTCCATGTCCATGAATCTCTGTTTGTCCTGTTCATATGTTGATTTTAGGTTACACTGCATAAATAAGTGATATCATGTGATTTTCAACTTTTTCTGTCTAGCTTATTTTGCATAGTGCGATTATCTCAAGGTCCATCCATGTTGTTGCCAGTGGCAGTATTTCATCTCTTCTTATGGCAGTATTCCTCATACTTCTTATGAGTATTTCATTGTATATATGTGCCACAGCTTCTTTAGCCAATCATCTATTGTGGAACACTTCAGTTGCTTCCATGTCCTGCCATACCCAATTTTGATACCTAGTCAGCCCATCCTGATCACAACTTCAAATCTCATTTGCCTGAATTTCATTCAGCATTATTGAATGACTAACTAAACTAACAAAAGCATTTCTGCACAGGTGTCAACAGCAGATAATGGCTCAACCAAGAACTATTACACTTTGAACAGCAGTCTTCAATAATGCCTTAGTTTACAGAAGAACATTCCAGGATGTCTTTATATACCAGAGAGTTATGTAGAGTTAGATATTCTCCAGCACATCAGCCTTGCAATCACACAGGCAGATTCAGGTCTAGACTTGTGAACTCCAGACACATTTGGCTCTCTCTTGCCTGTAGGTCAAAAGCTGATTTGTTGGATTTGTATTATTTGTTTCTTTGAAAATTACTTCATCACTTTTTCAGCCCACAGAAACTGACTGCCACTCAAGCAAAACACAGCGTATAGAAAATGAGTTTTGATTCACTAATACTATAGTATATGAGGCCCGTCTCAATCCTGACTTTATTTCCTCTTAACTTACTTAAAGCCCTGACAGCCACAAAGGTGAGGCAAGAGGGGTGAGTGGATTTCAGTCAAGTCAGACATTTATAGCTTAGCTATGTGAAGGGCAACTAAGGATATAGTTTTTGAATGGGTTAGCAGCCCTGACCAAAGCTCAGGGTAAGGCTGAGGGTCATCAAAGAATAGCTCAAATGTTGCACTTCTGTTGAGTAAGTGGGAGAATGATATTCAAGTTTGATAAAGGAAAAGGTACACTATAGGCTATGACTTTGATATCAAATAATGAGGATGTAAAGTCATGAGTGACATGTGCTGATGTAGGGCGAACCCATGAATAATAATAACCATCACTTATTGGACATTTAATAGATGTCTGGCACTAACCACAAGTTATTACTAATCTTTACAATGATCCTGTAGGGTTTTGCTCTTATCCACATTTCACAGCTATGGAAACTGAGGATTAAAGAGGTGATTTCCTTCTCACACAGCTGATCAGTATTAGAGCTATGGTTTGAGCCCATGTATGCCTGGCTACAAATCCCATACTCTTGTCACTGTGCCCCACTGCTTTCCTGCACAATTCTACCATGTTTAAGTAGGGTGGATCTGCTTAAGTGCATGCCTCCAATAATTATGTTTTTCCATAATCTATTTCATAGTAATAGAGAGGAAACATCTGTTGGGAGTTGAGAAAATTATACAGGGGAGGCTTCAAGGAGACAACTGCAGCTGAGCTGGGCCTTGAAGGATTGGCAGAATTTTCACAGATAAAGGTGAAAAAAAGAATATTCCTAAAACTGGCTGTAAGTGTGCACAAAGGCATGAGAAACACCAAAGTTAAAGGCATGGATTTTGGAATGAGAAAGAGCTAGGTTTAAATCCCAGCTCTGTCACCTATGACTTCCATTCATGCCCCTCCTCATCCTATGTTACTGTCAACTTCCATTCACACTCTCTCACATTTATCCATCCACTGTACAGGTGCCAACTTGTCTCAGCTTGCAAGAACCAATTGTGCACACGTCTTCCCCATTCTAAGTACAGCGACCTCACATATGTAGTTAAAAATAAACACTGGTGGGGATATTTACACCATAGAAATTGGCAAATGCTGCAAATAAGAGTGTTCTTTTTTCTTTTAGAGAGATGGTTGTTAAATACTTAGCAGCACACCTCTGCATAAACTCTTCAGAGGTGGAGCCAGGGAATCTGCAGTTTTTCAAAAGCTCCACATGAATTCTGCACTTTAGCCATTCACAATCTTCTTGGAGCAATGAATCTCAAACTTAGGTATGCATCAGAATCATTAAAGAAGAATTTATTAATATGTCGGCTAGTGTGCAGTATTCCAAGCCCCACCCCCCATGATCATGTTGTAGTTGATCTAAGTTATTTTGTCTCATCCCAAGTATACAGGCACTGCAAGCAATGGAGGCAGACCATAATGCAGGGCTCTCTGCCTATGCCAATCACAGATGCCTGAGAAATGAACAGAACTGCTCAAATTTCTTGCCAGTTTCCTGTTTTTATCATGGAGAAAGCAAGTGATTAAGCAGTTGGAAAGCAACCTTTATCATAATGAAGATGGCCCACCAAAAAAAAAACAAAAACGAAAACATAAGAATGAGATGCACAAAGTAAAAGACAGTTTATCATTTAGGCCAGGTGATATAGTCCAGCCATCTCCTTCCCCAAATCATGCACTATGTACATGAATAATATACTGGAGAAAATTACTGGGAAAAAAAGAGTTTAGAAGAGAGCAATGTTAGTCTTAGAAAAGTAGTAGGTTTGGAGAGTAGGATGAAAAGAATGTAGCAAGTGCAGAGAAGTATAGTAGGTAATTAGGCAGATTCTGGAAACAAACTGCCTCTGTTTAAATCTGTCTTGCCACTTATCAGTAGTGTAACCTCAATCAAGTTATTTATTAACTCAGTACCACATATTCCTTATCTGAAAAATGAGGCTATTATTAGTATACCTCCTGGGATTGTCATGAAGATTACATGAAATAATATTTGTAAAGTGCTCAGAACAATACCTGGCATATAAGAAATACTATATGTGTTTGTTAAATAAATAAATAAATAAATAAATAAATAAATAAATAAATAAATAAATGGTCTGTCAGGAAGGAAAACATTCCTAAGGGCTACAGGCCAGAAATTGTTTTTATTGCTGAATTAGTCTTCCCATTTGCTCAATTAAAATAAAATTTGAGGATGGAGAGTGCAACATTGATTCCCTCCACCAAACTATCCCCTGCCTGGTAATGGAAACCACTGTGACTGTTTTATGTGTCCACTGTGAGAGCTAGCCTGCTATTGAAGTGACATATGAATGAGTGGGAATCACAGACTTCCCTGTTGTGGATGGCTGAACTAGTTCTGAAAGAATCTAGAAGGTTTGTATTATTCATAATTTAAATAATGTAATTCTCCAGCTCATTTAGTGTTACCCAAAATAGAGTTGCACTAGTTCACTTTGTGGGCCATGTCTCTACTGGCATGATTCTTAGTCAGACTGACTATCTTTCCCTGATGAACCAGAAGTCTCAGTCTGCACCTACTGTGGTTCTAAAAATAGGGATCAATTATGGGCTCCACAAATTTTAGAACATGTGGAGAACCAGGTAGGGGCCACAGAGAGCAGATAGCTAATTAATAGATATTAAAAATTGGTGCCTAGAAAAAAAATAAAGAAAATGGAACAGTCTTATCAGAAAAGATCAAAGAATGACTTGACTGTGGTTTCCGAGGATTATCAGAAAGACAAAATTATAAACCTCCATTAAGGAAAAATGTACACTAAGTTACACTGTCAGTAACTTAGGTCAGATATAAAGAAGCAATTCCTAGAGCAAAGAGTAATATACACTACTGTGGATAATTGGGTAAGGCAGAGAGAAGCTGAAAGACCTCATTCAAGCAGTTTTTAATTTAGGACAGGGTCTGCTGGAACAGTCCCAATAGAGTTCCTCCTTGAAAGTGGAGAATAAATTAAATTTTCCCTTAAGATCTCTTCCAGTGAGTGCAATAACTAGAAACATCTGTGGAAACAGTCTGAAGCTATCCACAGACATCCCTAAGGGCATGAGGGTAAAGAGTTGGGGGCTGTGACCACTTATTTACACAGATTTTACAGAAGATGCTGTCTTACTGGGGAGTCAAAGGTAGCAAGAACCTTAGCCCATCCCTAGTTTATCCTTTTTGTCTTTAGGCTATCTGTCTCATTTAAGATAGCAAGGTCCAAGTTAGATTGGATTACAGCAAGAAAATAGAATTGAGTAAATAATATAAAACATATCTAAAGAAACTCAATGATAATTACATTTTCTCTGGCATACTGTCAGAGAATTATCTATGTTGCATTAGGTTGAGAAACTTTGCCAAAATGTTATTTAAAATGTGAACCCAATTGTTCCAGTCAGTCATTGGTTAAAAATGAACTAAAAAGCTGGAGGTTTTCATGTTCATAATTTCACTTCCCTTCTTTTCCAACAGTGATGAGAGCTAAATACAATTAACACGTGACAGCTTGAACAGGCCAAAAATCCCTTGTAATGGTAACCTCATCTCCTGACCCTTCTTTCTCTGCACCCAGTTGAGGCTGTTTACAAAATGTCAGTTGAAGGAGCAGTGTTCAGCATCCTGTGCATACTTCATTCACTGCTGAGAATTGTCAATAATTTTTTTTCATAATACATTAATGCTTATGTCATAATATGTTCAATCTGGACTAAATGAGGGTCAGAACATTGGTAATGATTTCCATACTCACATTTCTACTTTTTTTACTGGCGACTAGCTGGAAAGCCTATGATACCTATTAGTAGTACACCAAGGCCCAGGGGACCTTCTTGCCAATTATATGGCACCAGCCCTATTCAGCATTTCTTTGACTGGATCCTAATAAATGGCAGGACTCTGTTTACTATTAAAGACAATATAAAAAGCATTCTCCACTGGCTATTGAAGAGTATTTTGTCTTCTCATCAATTTTTTTCCAGTCATGACTATAGATTTCATGAGTGTGGTGAGTTTCCATAGAGTCAGATAAAACAAACAAACAAAAAACTTAAGTCCTTGACTCCTTAGAATAATACTAAGTTTCCACAGTGATATCCTAGAACTCACCCTCCACTGAGAAACTAACTCTTCCCTTTTATATTTATCTTGTAAAGAGTAAGAGATCAAGAAGCACAGGATAAACCCACGACAAGATCAAGATCTTTTATTATTTCACATTCATTGTTTTTGTTGTCTATACACAATAAAAACAAGAGCAAAGCATTATTTTCAGCAAAAGCTCAGAACCTCACAGGAAACAGGACCAACTGAACAATAAAAGCAATTGACCAATTTCAAAGGATTCACATTCAGTCCAAAAGATGCCATAATAAGAGATTTAAAATTTTGCTTTTGATAGTTCATTGTTTCTTCTTCTAGAAATATTCCCAATTTCTTTCAGAAAACAACTTTTCCACCACTCAGTTCATGTAGTTAGTTGAGGCTGATATCATCCCCTTGAAGTCACAGAAAAGCAGATAACCCAGGACTAGCCAGTAAGACTGAACCTCGAGATATAAATTGAAATTATTAGAAAAAAGTCTTTTCCTACTAAGGTTGCTAAGCTAGTAGGATGTAAGTCTAGAATTTTCTATGCTCATCTTTCCCAGCATTTGTGAAAAGCTTGACTGAGAACCACACCAACAAAGCAGAACCAACTGATAGAAATAGATTCTTTATGACCTAGATAGAATGCTTTGATCCAGCCATAACTGATACCTAATACATCCCTGGACTGTTTTGTTATATGAGTCAATTTTTCTTCCCAAACCACTTTGAGGTTTTTTTTTGTCATTGTTGTTTGCACATAACTGAAAAAGTCCTGATTCACATACAACCTAACTGTTATATTCGTTATTTAGAGAGCACCTTGGAGTCCTTTTGAATCCAATTAATTGAATGATTACTTGTTTTACGCTAATCATGTCATTGCCTCAATTGGGCTATTGCTTCAACTTGACTAGTGTCTTTTTAAAATATATATTATATTATGACTGTGGTTCTGGTCAACATGGTGGGCTGGGGAAAAGCAGGGTTCACCTCTTCCCCATAACACATTAAATTATAACCAAATTATAAAACAAACAACTTGGAGAATCACTTGAAGTCCAGTTGATCATAATACATAATCAGGGGAGGATATAAAGAAAAAGCCGCATTAAGACTGGTAGTTAGGGTGGAGACAGGAAGCATATTGGTCCCACACCCATGCATGGTGGTTGAGAACTGGGAGATCACAGCTGCAGAGAAACTCCAAAGGAACAAAGGGCCTTAGGCCCACACAAGGGCTCCCCAGTCCAGGGAAGAGGAGTTCCTACAAAATCTGACTGTAAAAACCAGTGGGAATTCTGGCCATCTGGATGGGAAAAAAAAAACCTGAAAACCCAAATGTGCCCCTTAAAGGGCTTG
This sequence comes from Macroglossus sobrinus, assembly GCA_004027375.1. NCBI lineage: Eukaryota > Metazoa > Chordata > Mammalia > Chiroptera > Pteropodidae > Macroglossus > Macroglossus sobrinus. Next base: position 30,945 of record PVKZ01000674.1, on the reverse strand, counting down.
CTCACAGAATCATTGGCTCACAAGCATTCACCTTGAGTCTCAGTGGAGTATCAGCACCTTGAGAGGCATGGGAGATATATCAGGAAAGATTCAGTTGTGTGGCACTGGAGTGAGGGCTGGAGGAATAGCCACCATTGCTTCTCTGTTGGACCCCTCTCCAGGGCAGTCTGCAGACAAGTGCCATCTTGCCTTGGTTGAACCCTCCCCACACAAAGCTAATTCTAAAGTTTTATTGGCCTAGTGAAATCAGCTTGCTCCACTCCATGTCTCCCTGGGACCACACTCCACCCAACCCACAAATTGCCTGCAGCGGGCCCATTGCATAACAGCCAGCCCCACTCTGTACCTTCCCTGAGCCATGCATTCATGGGAAGACAGCAGCCCTCAGCTCAGATCACCTGCACATAGCCTACATATTACAGGGGAGACATTTGGTGGTGGGCCACTGGTGACAGCCTGTGTCTCTTGAGTGGATCACTAGTGTCTTTGTGCCCAAGGCAGACAATGGTTGGACTCCTTTATGGAATACTTTATTATTATGTGTACAGCTGAAACTTATGGAATTTAGTTAACCAAAGTCACCAAAATTAAGTAATTAAGTAAGTAAGTAATTTAAAAAAATAAGACATAGCATGTCTGAATGAATAAGAAAACAAGACCCTCACATATGCTGCTTATAAGAGACTCACATCAGATTGGAGACACAGACTGAAGATAAAGGGATAGAAAATAATATTTCATGGAAAGGAAAATGAATAAAAAAGCTAGGATGGCAATACTTATACTGGACAAAACAGGTTTTAAAACAAATCTATAACAAGAGACAAAGAAGACCCAGTAATCCTACTTCTGGGTATTTAACCAAAGATACACCAAGCACTACATTGAAGGGACATGCACATTCATATGTCCTTTGCAGCATTATTCATATGTTTTTTGCAGCAAATAGACAAGGTATAAAGGCAACCTGAATTTTTTTCAACAGATGAATAAATAAAGAAGAGGTGGTACATATATACAATGGAATATTACTCATTCATAAAAAAGAATGAAATCTTGCCAATTGCAACATCATGGATGGGCCTAGCGGGTATTATTCTGAATAGAGTAAGTTAGACAGAACAAGATAAATGCCATATTATTTCACTTACATGTGGAATCTAAAGAACAAAATAAACAAAAAAAACTAGAATAAACTCATAGAGGAAAGCCAAGAAGAAGGGAGAAACCAAAACTCAGGTCAATTCAATTTTATAACCTGTACTCTTAAACATTAAATTACATTGCTGAATTTTTATAGTCTGCCAGTACCAAGTTTTGGGCAACACTTCGCTTTAGTCATCTGCAAAGTTTACAACAAACCCAGATCCATCTGCTGTGTGAAAGCAGCCAATTTAACAGCAGACAGACCTCCTGAGACAATCTATTAAATGCTCTCTTGATCTGGAAAATGGTCATTTTCTAGGCAGCACTGTTCTAACTTGAATATACATTCTAACAATGCATCCTACCAGATATGATGTTGGTTGTAGAGCCTGGGTTGTGGTTTGCACATGCAGATGTACAATTTTCTAGAAAAGCAAATATGCCAATGCATTTTTCCTGCATTCCAGCAGCATTGATAGAAGAATCATTTTTCTCCCTCTGTCCTGCTTTGTTTTCATGATTTTCTTCTATTGAATACTTTTTTCTTTTCTCTATGTGGTATATTTTATTACTTTTTTGTCTTTACTAAAATCTAATAGACAATTAATTGCTTATATTTACATTGTACAATTCAATGAGTTTTTTCACTTATACTAGGCATACAATAATATACCAATTTCATATGTACAGCATAGTGACCAGAGATCTACATAACTTGCAAAATGATCATCCTACGAAATCTAGTACTCCTCTTCCCCCTTACATATTTGTTACAACATTATTAATCATCTTTCTAATGCTACATTCTATATCTCCATGTCTATTCTGCAACTATCCATTTGTACCTCTTAATCAATTTGCTTTTTTTTGTCACCCCAAACCCCCTTCCATCTAGTATCTCTCTAAATATTCTCCGTATCTATGAGTTTATTTCCACTTTTGTTGTTGTTGATTTTGTTCTTTAGATTCCATGTGTATGTGAAATCATGCAATATTTGCATTTAACTGATCCATTTAATTTAGCACAATATCTTCTAGGTCTATCAAGACAATAACTTTTTTCAACCTCTTCCTTTTTGTCTGTGTGAGTTTTTTAATCTGAAGTGAGTCCCTTGTAGGCAGCATATGTAAGGGTTTTGTTTTCTTATGCAGTCTGCCACTCTATCTTTGTGTTAGAACACTTAATTCTTTTCCATTTGTGGTACTTGTTGATAGGAATGTAGTTATTACCATTCTTTATTCCTGTTTTTGATACATTTTTTTTCTAAAATAAAAGTCCCTCCAACATTTCCTGTAATACTTACTGGCTTGTCTTTGATGAATTTCTTTAATGTATTTTTGTCTGGGAAGCTTTTTATCTATCCTTCATCTCTAAGTGCTAGCTATGCTGGATAAAGTATTCTTGGTTGTAGATCCTGGGTTTTTATCACGTCAAATATTTTTTTTTTGCCAAGCCTTTATTGCCTGCATAGTTTCTTTGAGAAATCTTATAGGTGCTCCCTTGTGGGTAACTAACTGCTTTTCTCTTTTTGTTTTTAAGATTCTCTCTTTGTATTTAACTTTTGTTATTTTAATTATAGTGTGTCTTGGTGTGGGCCTCTTTGGATTGATCTTTTTGGGGACTCCCTGAGTTTCCTGGGATTGGATGTCTATTTCCTTTACCAGGTGAGGAAAGTTTTCCATCATTATTTCTTCAAACAGCTCTTCAACCTCTTGTTCCCCTTCAGGTATACTTATGACACGAATGATTTTACATTTAATTTTGTCCTGTAGGCTCCTTAAATTATTATTATAGTCTTGGCTTTTCTCTTTCCCTTCTGATTAAGTGCCCTTGGCTTCACCATCTTCTATGTTGGTGTTTCAATCCTCTTCTTTATTCACTCTGTTGATTTCCTCTAATATACTCTTTATAATTTCCATTTCCATTTTTATGTATTTAATCCTCTATTGAAGTTCTCACTGAATTCATCCACACTTCCTCTAAGTACTTTGAGCATCTTTTTAAGCAGTGTTTTGAACTCTGCATCTGTTAGATTGCTTGACTTCATTATTTCTACATCTCTGTTCTATTCTTTCACATTGTTTCTGCTTCTTTGTCTTCCCATTTTGGCTGCATTTCTGTGTCTGTTTCTATGCACTAAGCAAAACTCCTAAGTCTCCTGGTTTTATTAGTGTGGCTTTGTGTGATAGGTGTTCAGTGGCAAAGTCCTGTGAAGAATTCAGCTGCAGACAAAATTTAGCCCCAGCCTGTACCCCTCCAGAGCCACCTGTTAAGATTCAGCAAGCAATCCACAGATGCTGTGCTTGTAGTTGCCTCAAGATACCATACCAGAAATCACGGTCAGCTGCCACCAGTGTGAGTCTAGGTGCTGCTCAGCAAAGAGCACCTGACTCACTGGGGCTATACCTGGATATGTGTTGGGTGGGGCTGTGAGTCGAAGGAGGTGAAGTTTCAGGGAATAATCTGGGAAGAGCAACCTCTGTTATCCAGTTTGATGATGTCTCAGCTATAGCAGCACTGAGCCCATGCATTGGAAGTGGGCAGGGCTCAACAGAGTAACAATGAATACTGCCAGCACTTCTGTACAGAGCAAGTCACATATTGGCCCTCACTCCAACCACTCAGTGTCCCCCTGTAAGTCCCTGGTGCCTCCCTGCAGAGCTGAACTGGCACTGATGCTCAGAAAGAGCGAGTCCAGTAGCTTGAAAGCCTGCTTGTGGACTCATCCCCTTTAAAAGCATCTACCGCTGCCACTGCCACAGCCTCCATCTCACTCAGCCACTTGGGACTGGGCAGCCTTGCATCCTTGCCCATTCTCCCTTCTGCCATTGCATGGTGAGTCCTTAGATTTCTCTTTAGTTGTATGGCTTGTTCATCTACATCTCAGGAAACTTTTCCTTACTGTCTGTTCATTTTTTTCTGTCACAATTTTGATTTGGTTGCCAGAGGAATGAACATAGCCTCTATCATCTATGACATTTTTTTCCACCCTTATCCTTCTGTTTTAATTAGTCATCTCTCTAAGCCCTTTAGTGACACACAAACACACAAACACACACACACACACAATCATACACACACACACACACACACACATATACATTAAAATTAAAAAGAACGTTTTCCTGATTAAATCCCCTCCTTGTATTTCCAAACTTTCATTTTTCTATTTATGAATGTGAGCTTCATTTTACTAAGTTCTATTTCTAGGCCACTAAAGTAATCTCATGCAGAGAGAGATATATTCAGCTTTTTATGTGGTGTCATTTTCTGAAAAGGGCGAAGTATCATCTCCAATGACTTACTACTTTTTTTTTTTTTGCTGAGAGTTTAGAATACACAAACCAATTGTTTTTAAAGAAATAGCTCCCTTATGTCCTTGTCATTCCTATTACTGTATACTAATGGTGAAGAGTAAATGCATAGTCCATGACATAGTGTAGACTGTGTTTTTAAAAAAAATGCTCTCCTTTATGGAAAACTTGATGTTGTCTAAGACTTGGTTAAAGCTAAAAACGTAATTTTTTTCACCTCACAGGAGGTGAAAAATCTAAGACTTGCTACAAAGAATCTTTTTCCTCCTTGGATGTAATACTCTGAAACCCATCTGCAAATTTCAATTGGAACTTTAATGAATGAAAATCAACTGACTAGGTCCCTGGTTTGTGTTGCTCTCTTTGTGGAGTCTCCACTGACTTAGGAGAGCTCAGCTTGAATCTGGGATGAAAAGATAAAGAGGTTTCCGATCTTCATAAAAGTAATCAACATAAATTTTGGTAAGATATAATGAAAATGCCATAATGTACAAGAAGCTAAAATATCACTTCTGTATGTTAATATCTTCAATGTTCTTGTTATCATTGAACTAAGTCATACAGAAACTGTCATGTTGTCACATAATCCAAGTTACATTATATGTTGCTTAGATATAATAAAAGCTATCACTAAATAAGCAGTTAATATGTCAGGCACTTGACCATAGTTTTTATTTATTCAATTATTCAATATTCACAACAACACTATGAGGTAGGTACTATGACTATTCTCATTTTATACATGGGGTTGCTGAAGTACAGAGAAGTAAATAACTTGCCCCATGATCGCAGACCTTGTAAGTGACAGATATGAATTACAACACAGTCTGTCTGACTCCAAACACCACACTCTTAGCCACTGTTCTATCATGCCTCTCAGAAAAGACAAGGAGTAAGGATTTAAGTGGGCTAGGGTAAAAAAATCCTATTTTAAAAATGAAATGACCATGGTTGGCTGTTTTTACAGCAAAGCAAACTCTAGGACTCTAAACATCCTAAGCTAGCTTTAAAAAAACCTGAAATATTATCTTAACATCTAGAAAAAACATCTTTTGAAAAAAAGAATGTAGCTAACAAGAGGAAAATTTCCAGAATAGTTAAATCTACAGAGACAGAAGTAGCAAGTCAGAGTAGTGAGGGTGGGAGTGAATAGAAAGTAACTGCTCATAAGTGAGTTTCTTTGGAGTTTTATGAAAATGTTCAGGAATTATATAATGGTGATGGTTGCACAAGTTTCTAAATATACTAAAAATCACTGAATTATATGATTTAAAGGGTGAATTTTATGGTATGTGTATTATATCTCAATAAAGCTGTTATTTAAAAAATATAAGAGGTGATGATGAAATCAAAATGTTGGCAGAAATTTGCTTCAGAAATAGAGAACTAAAAGTTCAAAATTATTTGTGATCTACTTCTTTGGAGACACTGGGAACTTTACTACAAGCTTTTCAGGACACCTAAAAGATGACAGCACTGCCTGGCCACTCTAAAGTGCCTCCTTCTAGGCATTTGTATATGGTGGTGAATTTGGGTGGGGAAAATATATACAGTTACACTGAAACTTCTTCCTGTAGGTACATTGTGGTAAACAGGTTGATCCTATTTCTAACCCAATTCTGTTATTTGAGAGCTTATTGGTGCACCAATTTGAAGGGTTATGTTGTCATCACTAAGAATACAATAAGAGTATCTAAGAACTACTCACTATTATAGGGACATGATACAGGCAGAACAATATTTGGGTTTGCTTAATGATGACTCCCAGTGAGGACTCTCAGATCCAGCACATCTCTTGAACTGGCCACTCTCACTATTTCCTAGCACTGTAGAAGTAGTAATTTATGTCAGCACCAATGATTTATTTTTTAAAAAGAGGAACATGAATATCTTCTCTACACAAATGATTATTCAGTGACCTTCTCAGCTAAACTCCTTTTTAACTAATAGCAGTTTAGAACCAAGCACTATTCATTAATCTCAAGGGTAATTTTCCCTATTACAGTAAGTGCTATAATTTAATTGTTGACTTTAGTGCCACAAGTATCTGTTCTTAGCAAATTGAACAATGTCCTGGTTGAATATCTGTCTAAATAGGACATAGTCTCAGGCCACGAAATTCAATAGGATCAATTTGTATAGGGTCTCTGATTTAGAATGAGCATGAGTTAGAGGAGTTGCGCCCAGGGTTTGACCCTAAATTTTGACCCTAAATTTCATTCTATTAAATCTCTAATTTAATGGTTCAAGCCATGTTTTAGAGCCTCAGGATTCCACAGTGAGTCTTAAGGGCCTCTAGAAAAGATTCAAGGGGCAAGACTGTCTGGGCAGGCTCAACATCTACACCTATCCCTCGTGTCACCAAAACAATTCTTTTTTTATGTTTTATTTATTGAGGCTCCACAGAAGATTTTACTTGAAAAGTGATGCCACCAATGAAAAATGTTAATTTTATAAGCCATTACTACAATCAGTCCAGACATGATTGACTATGAACATGGAGTGTACAAATAATGAAATTGGAGTGTTAAGAAAAGCTCCCTGTTCAAAAACACATAGTTAAGTTTGCCATCCATTAATTGATCACATCCATGTTTGAGCAAACTTTTTAGCCTAAAGCATAGTCTAGCACTTTAGATAGTCAAAAGCACAAAGAAGAAAATAAAACAAGGCAATGAAACAGCATAATTAAAGTGGTTGATGAAGAAACTATGCTAGATAGAATGTGAGTCATGAAAGACCCCCAAGAAATGACATTTGGGATGAGATGGTATGGAAAAAGAAACATTTCAGCTAGAACTCAGTGAATTAGTGCAATATAGGTAGAGTGACTGAAGTTAAGATCAGAGAAGTAGTTCATGCAACCACCAAAATTTTAAGCATGGATTGATTAATAATTTTGAAAGATTGGTCCTGGGTCTGGTTGTGGAGGAGGGCAAGAGAGGAATTATAAAAAGCATTATGACTATTTTCATAGTTCAGTTGAGTAATGATGGTGACTAACTAGAGTGATAACAGGAGAGATTGAAAAAAGTAGATATATGTGGAATATACATTTAGAGGTAAAATTGAAAGTATTTGATGGTGGATTTAGTGTGAGTTGTTAAAGAAAAAGAGAAATCAAGGATGATTTCTGTGTTTTAGGGTTAAGCATTTGGGTGAATAGTAGTACCATTAAAGGAGATGAAAAATACTGTGTAAAGAACAAGTAGGTTTGACCAGGGCAGAAGAGTAGTGGAGGGGACAGAATCAGGTGAATTACATTTTGAGCATATTTTATTTGTAATACCTATTAGACATGCAAGAGATATCAAAAAGCCAATTGGATGCAGGTGTCTGGAATACTAGGGAGATATAAATTTTGGAGTCATCAGCATAGATATTATAAAAGTCATAAAACAAAATAAGCTCACCTAATGAGTATAGATAGAGAAGGCAGGAAATATTTAAGCACTGAGGAATCCCACATTTTAGAAATGAGGCAAAAGGGGAGTCAATAAAGTAGCAAAAAATTTGCAGTCTGTCAGGTAGGAAGAAAACCAGAAGAAGAGTGTGGTGTCATGAAAGTCTAGAGAGGAGAGTGTTTCAGAAAGGAGGGTGTGTTCACTTGTGTCAGAAGTTTCTGAGAGGTAGAGTAAGATAAAGACAGAAGTAATGGGAGAATTTCAGGCTTTGGTCAATGAATAAGATTTGGGGAGAAGTAAGTCATTATATTTTCCCACCCTTTTGGAAACCATGTTACTTGGCTGGCCTCCTACTTTGTAGAGGTATAACAGCCATGGGCAGTAGAGGATTGCATAAAAGAACTGGAGAGAAAGTTATAGAGAGAAAGCATTACAAACTAACATCTTCTCGAGAATTGTTGCTTTAAAACTTGCTAGGAATGAGATCTGACCCAGCAAAATTGAGCAAATCAAGTCTTTGATTTTTGGGGGGGCAGGGGAGCGGGTGTGGGTGGCTAAAGACAACAGATGTGCCTAGAGAAAAATGTACTTTCTCTATTATCTCAGGAGAAGATCAAGAGTCAATAAAGAGAGGTTCAAAATGTGCACAGGAAATGACCAATATTAACCTTGTGTAAACAACATTCAAATCAGAAAGATGTATAGATAATTTAAAACCATGATTTATATTTAAATAAGATAACTAAGAAGACCTGGTTCCTTATGAATATTATAACAGAACCATCACACCCTCCTCTGATTCACTGCTTATCTTGCTGGCCCATGATTAACCAGCTCTTTCCCCATTGACTTCGCTGTTTCCCCAGTACATATTTTTAACACATGGTAGAGATAAGCTTATGATCTAAATTGGTGAAATAGAATTATAATTACCACTGGACACTCAATCCTGGCTAATTTAAAAATAAAAGGTTCTTTTAGAACTGTTGTTCTAAGTCCCTCAAGTTAAAATTAATGCAGATAAATTTAGTCACTCTGCAGTTTGGAGGGATTTGTGCATGTGTGCGTCTGTGTGTTTGTGTGTATGTACACACATGTGCATCTATGAATCTAACCACACTTTTCATTTGAGAAATGAGCTATTCAGGCTGATTAACCCAGGTAGATTTATTTCCATTAAAGGTGCAAGAATTTGATTCAAACTTTATGTTTATAAATATCTTTCAAAAATGATTTTTTATATGTGCTCCTTTCTTTAAGGTAAAATATCTTCATATAGTTTCAAAATTATTTTCCTTGACCTAAGTGTATTAAGAAGTTTATTTTATGACCTCTTAAGTCATTATTGACTTCTTAATAACCTCTTAAGTCATCAAGAACCTCAATTATACAAAGATGTTTTGTGAGAGTAAAACCTGTATGCCCCTTTGACAAAGGGCCCCAGAACCCTGTTGCTCTCAAAGTTTTTATGTCCACCTAATAAAATTATATTCCTCCTTCCCTTGTGCCAACTTTTATATTGTCTTGCTATAAATGCACCTGCCTGAGGCAACCTCTTTCTCTCTCTTAATTAGCAGCAGGTTCAGAAAACTGGTTCAGAAACCAGGTTCAGAAAACTGTTATAGCTATAAAAAATAAAAGTAAATAGATATCAGCAAAGTTGTAGGATACCGTATCAACACAGAAAAAGGTCCATTGCATTTTTATATACTAAAAGCAAACACTTAGAAACTAAAATTAATGCAATGTCATTTACAATTGCCCCAGTGAAAATGTAATTCTATAATGTACACTTTTATTTTTTATTTTATTTTTACCTTTATGTTCATGTTAAATTATTTATTAAATTTATTGGGCTGTGATATTGCTAAATAAAATTATATAGGTTTCAAGTGTAAAATTCAATAATACATCATATGTATATTGCATTGTGTGTTCATCACCCAAAGTTAAATTTCCTTTCGTTACATATATTTGGCCCCCTTTACCCTTTTCTATGTCTCCTAATCCCTTCCCTCTGGTAATCATTAAACTCTTGTCCGTGTCTATGAGTCTTTGTTTCTTGTTTGTTGCTTTCAGTTTTGTATCCCACTTGTGAATGAAGTCATATCATTCTCATCTTTTTCTGTCTGACTTATTTCACTTAACATAATAATCTTGAGATCCATCCATGTCATCATAAATGGCAGTATTGCATCTTTTCTTATGACTGAGTAATATTCCATTGTATATATCTACTACAGCTTCTTTATCCAATTACCTGTTGAAGAACATTTTAGTTGTTTCCATGTCTTGGCCACTGTGAATAATGAGTTCTACAATGAACATCAGGGTTCATATATATTTATAGATAAGTATTTTCAAGTGGTGTACAATATTATATTAATTTCATGTGTACAACATAGTGATGAGATATTTATATAACAAAATAATCATCCCAACAAATCTAGTACCTACCTGACACTGTACATAGTTATTACAATCTTATTGACTATATTCTTTATGCTATATTTCACATCTCCATAACTGTCTTGTAACTACCAATTTGTACTTCTTAATTTCTTCCCCCTTTTCACTCAAACCCCTTCCCAACTGGCAACCATCAAAGTGCTCTCCATATCTATGAGTTTGTTTCTGTTTTGTTTGTTTATTTTGTTCTTTAGATTCCACATGTAAGTGAAATCATATGGCATTTGTCTTTCTCTGTCTGTCTTACTCCATTCAGCATAATACCCTCTAGATCTATCCATGTTGTTGCAAATGGCAAGATTTCATTCTTTTTCATTGCCAAGTAATATTTCATTGTATATATGTACCACCTATTCTATATCCATTCATCCACTGATGGACAATGAGGTGACCTCCATATCTTGATTGTTGTAAATAATGCTACAATAAACATATGAATTCACATGTCCCTTAAAAGCAGTGTTTGAGATTTCTTCAGATAAATACCCAGAAGTTAGATTACTGAGTCCTTTTTAGTCTTTCGTTATAGCCTTTGCTTTAAAGTCTATTTTGTCTGGTATAAATATTGATACCCCACTTTTTTCATTTCTTGTTTCATAAAATATATATTTTTTGTTACTTTACTTTCAATCTTTGAGTGTCTTTTGATATGAACAGTCTCTTGCAGGCAGCATATGTAGCAGTCTTGTTTTCTTATCTATTCAGCCACCTTAACTTTTGATTGGAGCATTTAATTCATTTACATTTATTTTTACATATTTACAATATGTAATTATTGCTACTTATTTCTTATACATTCAGCATACCCTATCTTTTATTTGGAGCATTTAAGACATTTACATTTTTATTACATATTTATAATATGTAGTTATTGCCACTTTATTGTTCATTTTTTCTTTTTTCTTCTTCTTCTTAAAGAAGTTCCTTTAACATTTTCTGTAAGCCTGGCTTGGTGGTGATAAACTCTTTATCTTTTTCTCATCTGGGAATCTCTTTATCTGTCCTTCATTTCTATATGGTAGCTTTGCTGGGTAGAGTAGTTTTGGCTGTAGGTTAGATATACATTTTAAAATTTAAAAAATGTGCATAATTTGCATACCAAAAATTACAAAATGTTGATGAAAGAAATAAAGCATGCCTACGTAAATGGAGAGATATACCATGTTCAAGGATTGAATGACTCAACCTGGTAAAGATGTTTTCCAAATTGATTCTAGCTGGATTTAAGCAATTCTTATCAAAATACTAGCACAATTATTTTAGACATTGACAAACTTATTCTAAAATTTATATGGAAAGGCATAGGCCCTAGAATAGCTAAAATACTCTTGAAAAAAATATAGTTGGGGGAATTATTCTACATAATATTTAGATTTATTATGTAATGAAAGTATTTAAGATAGTTTTGTATTGGTGGAGAAATAGACACATAGATCAATGGGACAGAATGTAGAAGCCAGAAATAGGCTGACCCAAATATGCCTAACTGATTTTTGAGAAAGATACAAAAACAATTTAATGAAGGAAGGGTAGTCTTTTCACAGATATTTCAGAAGAACTTGGACAGTTGTAGACATGAAAATAAACCTTAACCTAACCCTTACACCTTATAAAGAAAATGACTCAAATGGATCATGGACTTAAATGTAAAACAAAAACTGTAATTTTTAACAAAAAAATAGGAGAAAATACTCAGGCTATAAGGATAAGCAAAAATATTTTAGCCTTGATATTAAAACATGATCCATAAAAGTACATTTGATAAACTGGACTTCATCAAAATTTTGAACTTTTGCTTTATGAAGGACTATGAAAGAGAACAAAAAGAAAAGTTAAAAATGAGGAAAAAATATTTGCAATCCATATATCTTACAAAGGGCTAATATCTAGAATGTCTAAAGATCTCTTAAATCTCATCAGTTAATTTAAAAAAAAAAACTAAAGACTAGGCAAAATGGCATAAATGGTAGAAGCTTCATTCATCCCCTTTTGTGAACACACCAAAGTTGTAACAGAAGGATGGAACAAACATCAAGCAGAATCAATTGGGGTCTAAATGAACACAAGTCCTACAACTAGAGAAAAATTAAAAAAAAATTCACACTGTAATGGTTGGAGGTAGGAGGGGGCAAAGACTCAAGGCTGCCTGGTCCTGAATTGCTGAGTGGGACAGAGGCTGTGGCAGCTGCAGCCAGCACCTAAAGTCGCCTCTTAAAAAGGGACCAAGTCTACAAACAGACTTTTGCAGTGATGGCCTCGCTAACTCTGAGCACCAGTGCCAGAGACACAAGAACTTATAGTGGAACATTTAACTGTAGGAGCAAGAGCCAGAGGCAAGGCTTTCTCCTGTGCAGAAATGCTGGTGGTATCCATTTTTCCTCTATTGATCCCTCCCCACTCCCAGTGTGTAGGAGGAGCCATAGATGAGAGTTCATCAAACTAAATAACAGAGGTAGTCTGCCCAGAGGATTCCCTGAAACTTCACCTTCCTCAAATAGTGGCCCTACTCAAGCCACATCCAGTTGTATCCTCAGTGAATCCTGTGCCACTTGCTGAGCAGCATCAGGACTCACACTAATGGTAGTTGACCTCAGTTTCTGGCGTGGCTTCTTGAAACTATAAGCACAGCTTCTGTGGATCACTTGCTGAATTTTAACAGGTTACCCTGGAGGGACACAGGCTGGTGCTAAACTTGGCCTGTGGCTGAACCCCTCCCAGGACTATGCTGCTGAACATCTACTATATAAAGACATGCTAATAAGACTGGGAGACATAGGAGCTATGATAATTACATAGAAACAGACAAAGAAACACATCCAAAATTAGTAAGACAAAGAAGCAGAAACCATATGAAAGAAAAGAACAAAAATCAGGGGAAAATGGAGTCAAGCAATCTAACAATGCAGGGTTCAAAACACTGGTTATAAAGATGCTCAATGAACTTAGGGGAAGTGTAGATAAACTCAATGAGAACTTTAACAAAGAGTTAAAAACATACAAAAGAAAATTATAAAAGGGAACCAATCAGAAATAAAAAATACATTATTTGAGATGAAAAGGGTATTAGAGAAAATCAACAGAGTGGATGAAGAAGAGGCTCAAATCATGAATACAGAGGGTGTGGAAACCAAAGAAACCCAAATAGAACAGCAAGAAAAAAGAAGCCAAGACTATAATAATAATTTAAGGAGTCTTTGGTACAAAATTAAGTCTAGCAACATTTGTGTAATAAGGGTACCTAAAGGAGGAGTGGGAGAACAAGAAGTTTAAAAGTTATTTGAAGAAATAATCATAGAAAATTTTCCTAATCTTGTGGGAAAAAAATAGACATGCAAACCCAGGAAGCTCAGAGAGGCCTAAAAAAGAACCTGGGAGAAAAGGGAGAATGACAGGAGAGGACACCAGATCTTGCCCCTTGAAACAACAATAAGCTGAATATCTAAAAATCAAAAAAAAATGCCAGTACATCTGAGCATGAGATCTGCGCATAAGTGCTACCACAGGTCAGAACCCCAGGTGATGGGTGGTAGACTGGGATAAATAAAGAAGATGCTTTTCACAGACAACATAGCTCTCTGCAGAGGGAGGAAAAAGGGAGAAGGTGCAGTGACTTCCTTCAACAGCCTTGACTGGGACACCTTGTGAGTTCCATGCAGCCAGAAGCAGGGGCCAGTCATCAGGGTCAAAAGACAAAAAGCGGGATGGGACGGCAGAGAAACAACAATTAAATTTTATCAGCTGCAGTAGCAAAGCCGAGGTTGAGCAGCAGCCCCCAACCCCCAAACCAGAGGGCCCCTCCGAGAAGGATCACAGTGGCGTCCCAGGGGAATCTGAACAAACACTACCAAAAATGTTATTAACACTGACAGAGACTGAGACTGAGGGTAGCAAGCATGATTAAATATCTACAACAAAATAAATGCAATATATAAAAGCGTTATTAAGGCCACTTTAAGTTCAGGCCTTGAGTTTAGTTCCTATGTTTTTTCTATGCATTTTATTATTTCAGGTCTCATACTTAGGTCCTTAATCTATTTTGAGTTAATTTTGGTGTGTGCTGATAGACAACAGTCTAGTTTCATTCTTTTGCAGGTGGCTTTCCAGTTGTCCCAGCACTATTTATTGAAGAGACTTTCCTTTCTCCACTATTTTGACTGTTTGGTCAAAAATATTTTGCCCACGTAAACATTAGTTTATTTCTGGACTCTCGATTCTGTTCCATTGGGCCATGTGTCTGTTGGCAATTTGGGATATTTTGTGTTTCCATACAAATCTGATGATTTTTTGTTCTATTTTTTTAAACTGATAAGATTTTGATGGGTATTGCATTAAATCTATATAATGCTATAAGTAATAAGGTCTTTTAAACTATGGTGATTCTTCCAATCCAAGAACATGGAATATCTTTCCATTTATTTTTTTCTTCTTTATTTTCTTTTATGAAGTCTTATAGTTTTCATCATATAGGTCCTTCATATGTTTCATTAGATTTATTCCTAGATATTTTTCTTTTTGTTGCAATTGCAAAAGGAATTATTTTCCCATTTCTTTTTCTGACACTTCATTATTAGAGTATGGGAATGCTATGCATATTTGAACATTGATTTTGTATCCAGAAACTTTACTGTGTTTGCTCATTGTCTCTAGTAGTGTTCTTGTGAAGTCTTTAGGTTTTTCTATATAGAGAATCATGTCATCTGCAAATAGTGATAGTTGACTTCTTCATATCCTTTTTGGATGCCTTTTACATCTTTCCCTTGTCTGATTGTAATCGCTAGGACATCCAATGTTATAGTGAATAACAGTGGCAATAGTGGACAGCCTTGCCTTGTTCCTGATCTTAGAGGTAATGTTTTTAGTTTTTTACAATTAAGTTTAGTGTTATCTGAGGGTTAGTCATATATGGCCTTTAGTAAGTTAAGGTACTTTGCTTCTATACTGATTTTGTGAAGTGTGTTGATCATAAATGGATGCTGTATCTTGTCGAATCTTTTTCTGCATCTATTGATATGATCATATAGTTGTTATTTTTTAATTTGTTTATGTGGTGTATCACATGAATCAATTTGCATATGTTGAACCATCTCTCTGCCTATGAGATGAAGCCAACTTGATCATGGTGTATAATCTTTTTACTATGTTGCTATATTCGGTTTGTTAATATCTTATTTAGGATTTTTGCAGCTGTGTTCATGAGAGATATTGTTGTGTAGTTTTCTTTTTTTGTGTGTTATCCTTACCAGGTTTCAGTATCAGGGCAATATTGGACTCATAAAATGAGTTGGGAAGTACTGCCTTCTCTTCAACTTTTTGGTAGAGTTTGAGGAGAATATGTATTAAGTCTTGTTTGAATGTTTGGTAAAATTAATTGGTGAAGCCATTTGGTCCTGGACTTTGGATTTTTGGTAGATTTTTGATGATTATTTCAATTTCCATAATGCTGATCCATCTATTTAGATTTTCCAGTTCTTCTTGATTCTATGTATGAAGATTGTATCTTTTTAAGTATATGTCCATTTCTTCTAGATTATTAATTTGGTGTTATATACTTTTTCATAGTGTTCTAGTATAATCCTTTCTTTTCCTGTGGTTTCTGTAGTTATTTTTCATCTTTCTTTCCTGATTTTGTTTATTCAAGTGTTTTCCCTTTTTTCTTTAGTGAGTCTAGGCTGTGGTATGTCAGTTTTATTAACTTTCTCAAAGGATCAGCTCTTTGTTGCATTTACTTTTTCTATTGTTTTCTTTGTTTTGTTTTCAATTTTATTTATTTATGCTCTAATTTTGATTATTCCTTTTCTTTTGCTGACTTTTGGCTTCACTTGTTCTTCCTTTTCTAGTTTTTTAAAGATAAAGCATTAGGTTGTTTATTTGGCTCATTCTTGTTTTGGGGGTAGGCCTGTAATGACATGAACTTTCCTCTTATGACCACTTTTGCCATGTCTCAAAAGTTTTGATATGTTTTGCTATCATTGTCATACACTTCTATGTATCTCCTGATCTCTCTTTTTATTTCTTCTGTGTTCCAGTCATTCTTCAGTAGCATGTTGTTTGATCTCCATCTATTTGTTCTTCCCAGTTTCTTTTTACAGTTATCTATTTTCAAAGCATTATGATCAGAGAATATGGTTGTTATTATTTCAACCTTACACAGAGGGAATCTTAAAAACAACAAGAGAAAAGTAGTTTGGTTCTTTTTTTTTACCTACAAGGGAGCACCCATAAGACTGGCATACTTAGGTGAATTGCTTAGTACATAAAAACAGACATAGAATGGCAGCCAATATGGGAAGATAAAGAAGCAGAAGCCATATGAGAGAACAGAACAGAGATCCAGGAATAATGGAGTCAAGAAATCTATCAGATGATGAGTTCAATACACTGATTATAAAGATGCTCAATGAACTAAGAAGAGTTGATCTCAGTGAGAACTTGAAAAAAGAAATAAAAAAAACATAAAAATGGAAATGGAAATTAGAAAAAGGAACCAGTCATAAGTGAAGACTATGTTACCTGAGATGTAGAATATATTAGAGGGAATTGACAGAGTAGACAGAGAAGATTTTGAACCACTAATATAGAGGATGTGGAAGCCAAGAAAATTCAATCAGAATGGCAAGAAAAAATAAGCCAAGAATACAATAATAATTTAAAGAGTCTTTAGGACAAAATTAAGTGTAAAAATATTTGTTTCATAAAGGTAACTGAAAGAGGAGAGGTAGAACAAGAAGTGGAAAAGCTCTTTTAAGAAATGATGAAATACTTCTGTCTCCTGGTGAAGGAAATAGATATACAACTCCTGAAGCACAGAGATTCCCAAGAAAGAGAAACCCAAAGAGTTCCACACCAAGACACATTATAATGAAAATTCCAAAGGTTAAATACAAAGAGAGAATCTTAAAAGCAGCAAGATAAAAGCAGTTAGTTATATGAAAGAGAGCTCCCGTAAGACGGGCAGCTGATTTCTCCAAAGAAACTACAAGACAGAAGGACTCAGCAGAAAATATTCAAAGTGTTGAAAACTCAGGATCTACAACCAAGAATACTTTATTCAGCAAAGCTATCATTTAGAGTATAAGGAACTACAAAGTGCTTCTCAGACAAAAATTAAGCTAAAAGAATTCATCAAGCCAGTATTACAAGATTGCATCAAAAACATGAATAAAGAATGGTAATAATTACATATTTTTATGCAAAGAAAAGGAATGAAAAAAGATATTGCTTTAATGGACCTAAAGGGTATTGAGCTGAATGAAGTAAGTCAGATAGAGACAGACAAATAACACGTGATTTCACATATATGTAGAATTTAAAGAACAAAATAAACAACAATGGAAATAAACTCGTAGATACAGACTATTTTGAGGGTTACTAAGTGAAAGAGGGTTTGGGGAGATGGCAAAAAAGAGATTAAGAATAGTTACAAAACAGACATGGAGATGTAAAGTGAAGCATAAGGAAAACAGGTATCAATGTTGTAAAATATATGTAAGCAGGGAGAGGGGTATTAGATTTTGTGGGATGATCATTTTGTGAGTTATTAGATCTCTGATCATTATTCTCTACAACTGAAACTAATATATTGTTTTATGCCAACTGTAATTGAAAAAGCTCATTTAATCATACAATATAAATATGAGCAACTAATTGTGTATTATACTTCAATAAAACCAGAAATAAAAATGTTAATCAGTAAGGAGATTTTTAAAATAATTATCAATGTTAAGAATAGTTTCAAATCCAACCTCCTTTGTTCAGCATTTATGTCCTCCACAATTTGGCCTCATCCAGCCTTTCACACTTCATTAGTCTTTGAAGCCATTTCCTTGCAATCCCAGGCCTGCTCAATTACCCTACAGATCCTAACTATAGCTTGAAGCATATTGGGAGCTTTATCTTCTACAGTGGGTAGTTTGGCCTTAGTTGTTTTTCCTATGCATTGAATCTATTGAGCCTCAAGTGACCCCTGGGTTCATGTCTCTGTGGCATGTCTATTATTAACTTATGTGATTCAGTCTAAATAATTGAACTTCTGCTTGTTTCCTGGTGAAAATGAAGCCTATCTTGCCTGTCTGCCTAGATCGCATATGTTCCTTCTCAGGAAGTTGTGTTCTGTACTATGGCACCCTCAACTATGGTTTGGGTTCTTATTACAGCAGACTGATAATTGAGAACCAGGATGCCACTTCACACCAGACTGTGAGTGTTGTCTGTCACCTATACTCTATTTATCCCATGCCTCACAAACCCCAGTACATTCCTTGGAATACTATATTGGGCTGATGATGTTTTGGTTAGGGTCACAGAAGGAAACAGATGGCACACTCGGAGTAATTGAAGAAAGTTTACTTAAGAGGTTATTTAAATAGTATGTGAAAAAAATAAAAATGAAAATAAATAAATGGTATGTGAAAGTTTAAAAGAAACCAATAAAGGATGAAAAAGTACCTTAAGGCTAGCAATAGCATAATAGCCTTTACCACTCTTAAGCCTAAAAGGACAAGCAGAGAAAGCAGTTGCTGAGACCCAGAGACACCTACAGCTGTGGCTGTAGGAGATTACTCCACACTCCCAACAAAACAATTTTTTTTTAAAAGAGAAACATACGCAACTGACAACCAATATCAACTTGAAGAAATAAATATCCTAGCCTCCATCTGTTTCCCACCTTCCACTGCTGTCTTCCATTGGCTGTACCAACTGAGAAGTCAAACGGCAAAATAATCTAATTGATACATCCATAAATGTTCAGCCTCCTGGGGCATGTAGCAGAAAGCAGAATGGTAAGGACTAGATTTAGAAGGATAAATGAAAAATATTCAGGTGGATACTTCTGTTGGAGACTACACTAACAGATGGACCAATTCTGCTATCATCAGCCTTGCCCTATCCAACCTTCCTTGTGCTACTAAGCTTCTTGGCACCTCAATGTCCAATTCTCTGCCTCTCAACTGCAAGTTATGCTAAATATCAGATCTTATACATCTATCTGTATTTCTCTCATAACATAATACTTGCTGACATATTGTTTTTGCAAGTGTTACAATTTCTCAAAGTTGTCTCCTGTCTGCTTCTTTATTCATTCAATAAGATTTTATGATTTCCCCCACATATCAGTCACTGTGATAGGTGGTAGGATATAATGGTACACAAAAATATATATGTTTTCTCCTCTTATTGAACTTTCAATCTAGAGTGAGAGAAAAACACTAATACAAGAACCACACCAACAAGTATAAGAGTTAATGTCTAATAAGTGCTTATAATATACCAAATATTGTATGATGGTTTTGTGTTATATCAAATTAGTTATCATCTAGAGCTATGCTTCCCAGCATTACTTTCCCTGTATGGTTCCAAGTTAGAGTTTGCCACAAAAGAAATTAGCATGAGATTTGAAAGGTAAAAGTAAAAGAGCAGCCATTTTTAACCTCAAGGTCATTGTGTGGCCAGGTGCTGTTGCAGTTCACTTTCATGGTTGCCAATCCACTGCTCCATCTCATTGCCATGGAACAGGAGCCAGACTCACAGCTCCTCCAGTTTCTATAGGACAGCTTCCTTCAACTTCTCTGATTTCTGGATCAGGTACATGTGTGAACACTAGAACACTAGCTTCTCCTGCAGGTCATCCACATCATCAATGCTGTAGGTGGTAAAAGATAGGCACAGCTTCCCAATTGTCCTCATGGAATCAAGTTTGTCCTCTCAGGTACCAATTTGTCTTTTTTCTCCCCCACTTTTGTTGATTTTAGGCTCAATACCAAATGCTGAAATAAGCTTTATGGAAACTAAGAAGCTCCCACAATTTCATATTGCCTGATACTTAATAAAATCCCCTTAATCTCTATTATTTATAATGGTTTTGCTTCTCTTATTGAATCTTAATTGAGACTGAGGTGGGTACTATTAGTATCCTCATTTTAAAGATGAGGATACTAAGACACAGAGAGATTAAGCAACTTGCCGAAATCAGTTAATAAATGGGGGGAGCCAAGTTTTGAACCCAAGTAGTTTGGCTTAAAAGTATGTGTGTGTGATTAACCGCCATACTATCTACAGTTAAACCTTAGTTTGAAATTATACATATAGAGATAAATGACTATTATAAGAAAAATAACACAATTCTATGACAGTACACCATATAAAAGGAGTCTGAATGAGATTATATATTTATATTTACTTATCAACCCTATTATCCATATACTTAGAAAATATATACTTTTTATAATATAGCTGATGCAGGTGGAAATCTTAATGTGACTAAATTTGGGCAAAGGTGAATAAAAGCAGAATCCTTTTCCCTCCCCTGACACCACTGTTGGGTTACAGAGGCTATTTACTCTGCAACAGGGAAACCAGCTTACCAAGAGTACCCATGCATAAATTGTTTGTAGTTTCGAACATTGATAAGAGGATAGCATAAAGTGAACTATAACAGGAACCAAGAAAATTGTCTTCTAACCCTAGTTGTACCATTGATTTGTTGTACAATTCTGTGTAAGTGACTTCGCCTCTCTGAGACTCAGTTTCCCCTATTGAAGATGCTATGGCTGGACTCATTTATTTCAAAGACTCCTTCCAGTTCTAGGATTCTATAACCAGTGGTATATGAAATTAGAGTCTGTCCACGGTTTTAGCTGAGTTAAGAAAACACTTGGATAATGAGCGAGGAACTCCCAGGTAATTATTTACAGACTCTTAATAGAAAACAAGATATCTAATACTTAGATAGTTTTGTTAGAGTTCTTGAAGAGAAAGAAGAGATAGCTGGGTCAATTTATCTGGTTGTAAACCCATCCTGCAGTCACTGGTTATAGGCTATAAGCCATGACTCTCACCAAGATCTGAAATTAATTCTTGTGTTGCAATAAAAAAGATGAACACAGTCATTTTAGAGAGGTGATTCCTGCATCCAAAAGTCTCCAGGGAAGCTTTTATTAAATAACAGAATGTGAAAGCAAGGCATGATTCAAGAAAACCACATGACCTTCTGCCTAGAGAATGGTGAATACTTTCTGCTTTGGCCAGGAAGAAAAACGCGAACTAGAATTGATTTTCTTTCTTCTCTTGGGAGAAAGTGGTACTGAGGGCATTAGAAATTCCATTTAAAAAGTCTGGATTCAAATCTTTGTATTTCATGGTATTTGCAAGTTAAGAGAGGTAAAATACTTGTCCTATTCAATTGTTTTTTGTTCTGTAGTCTGAAGTAAATACATTTTTTCTAATTAAACTTTACAAGGATCGAGTTAAGTAAGTGACAAATTTAGGTATCATGGCTAAGATTACAATCCCAGAAGCCATCTCTTAAAGAAAGATAAAAGCTAAAGATTTAGCATTGTATCCTAAAGCATCTGAATCAGATAACTAAAGAATTGAGGGATAAAATTCTAATTTTATCACTAAAGAGAATGAGGTGATTTAAAGCAATTACTCTTAGGTCCATGAATACCAAGGTCCTGAAAGTATATGGATGCAATGAGATGGCATTGCTTTGACCTACAAGTTTACAAAGTGCATCAACTAGTTTTTTAAGTAATAGAAATGAATCGATCTCATTTAATTAGCATGGAGTGGTTTTAAAGAAAAAAATAATTTAATTAACTGCTTGTAAATGGCCCTATTTCAAAATATGAAAAATTCACAATGGGCATTTATGTTTGGAGAAAAAGATTATCTCATATCAAAAGAAGTCATTTCTATCTCTCTCTTTTTTTATTTCCAGTTGCTCCTTATGTTGTGGCATTTTTTCAATTTATTCATTCTTTCAAATATCTATTACACATGGGTTTTATGTCAAATACTGTGCCAGGTAGTCTCATATCCCTTTGACTTTTAAGAACTGTATTTAGATATTAAACCTCCAGGCCTGGGACTTCAAGGACAATTATAAGATTTTTAAATTTGCTTTGGAATTGTCTCTCTTTCTGGTTTTCCTCCAACCCACCCCTTTAATCCACATTGTAGGCTATTAGGAAAGAGGAAAGGGGATGTAGCATGCAAAAAAGCATAAGCCATACTTGACATATAAAGAAATGTTTCCAAATGTCAAGACATTTTAGTGACCATATATAGCACTGTCCATCACTCTCAATCAGAGGCAAGATATACCTCTGTTCTTCAGACTTCTTTAGAATTCTGATCAATAACTCTGGACTATGCTGCCATATTCAACAAAGAATAAACTAAATCAGAAAGCAAGAAGCATTAGCATTTGTCTTTAGCATCCTTTGCTCACTAGTGTTGGCTTGCTGCTACATTTAATTTTTAAGCTGTTAAATCATGGTTATCTAATTCTGAGACAGCATCCCCACCTCTCACCATCATTATCTATTCCTTTATCCTGTTTTTTTTAATATCATAGCATTTACCACCTCCTAACATGTTATATCTTTGTCTGTTTACAATCTGTATAAACCTAAGTAAGACAGGTAATTTTGTCTGTTTCATTCATTCAACACCTCGAATAGTGCCTGATACATAGTTAAGCACTCAAAATAAGGTTTTAATAAATTAATCAATAAATGATACTTGGCTGTTCCTTTTTGTCTTAGCTATCCCTTTGAGCCTCAATCTCCATCTGTCTCAGATCTTTACCATGAACCTAATCTTCCTGTTCCTTGGGCATCAATCCTTGCTTGCCCTACCTGACATAACCAGATTCTGATTGGTGAACTAGACTCACATTTAACCCAGGAGAGAAAATAGCTAAATCAAAACATTTATCATGCACAAGGTTCCACACACAAAACTACTCATTTATTCATTTTTGCTTACAGCTGGTTTGTATGTGTGTGTTACTATATTCTAGAGTACTTGAAATGTTTTTGACCTAAATATATAAAGCAGAAACATAACTACCCACAAGAGCCCCTCTCCAGGTCCTAGTTTTTTCATTCAGGCTCTGTTTAGCTTTACTTGACTTATCTCCTTTCCTAGGCAATATTTGCATATTAATAGGGAACACTTTACTGCCTTAGGCCTAATTAACAGGAGTGAAGAACAATAAGCCACATTAAGGGGTAATAGAAACTGGGGAACTTTTTAACTTCTTTTCTAGTCATGTTATCTGCTTCCCTCTTCTACCAGCATACTTGGTAGGCCATGCCTTAAAAAAAGTAAAAAACATTAAATACTGGGAATCTGTCCCTCAAGAATGAATCAATTCAACCAATATCTTCATTCTTTGCTTACTGTTAGAGCTTATATCTACTAAACCAAGAACCCAAGAGCACTTTTTAGTCTACTGACAATTCAAGAGACGTTCACACTCTTTGATCCCACTGTATATTAAGAATTTATTTTCTAATAATTGTGTAGTCAGAAAACAGAAATATGAAAGTTGCATTCCTAAATCCTCTGGAGGTATTCCTGAGAAGCAATGAGTTGTGGTTGGGGAGAAGGAAGTTGCACTTTGCACATGCTATCACAGATGAGATTGCTATGATACCTAACAATGAAGTGGGAGGGGTGAGAGTGGGATCTCAGTTAAACAGGCAGTTTTTTAAAAAGTAAATTAGGTAATTTGGAATTCTTTTAGGTTCATGGAAAAGTTGTCGAGACAGTACAGAGTTCCCATATACCCTTCACTCAGTTTCCTCTAATGTTAACATCTTATACAACCATAGTACATTTGTCAAAAGTAAGAAATTAATATTGGGGCATTCCTATTAATTAAACTACTGGATTTCACCAGTTTTTCTACTAATGTCCATTTACTGTTTCAGGTACAATCTAGGATCCCATGTTATATTTAACAGAGATTTTGGTATAACATGAGTAGATCTAATCAGGAGGCCAAGCTTATTAAAGGAAAGAAGTTCACGTGTTTTTTTTCCCTGACTGCAAATCCTGGTTAGTCTGCACTGCATGGTATACCAAGGGGCACTTGGCTAAACAGAAAAATCAAAAAGGATGTTGCAAGGTGAAGGACAGCCTTCAGATAATGAAATGCCATGAGGAAAAATAAAGAGAACAACCTCAGATGCCAAGTAGAGATTAGATGGATAAAAAGGAATTTCATGGCCATATCCCAGAGACTCTGAAGTCACTTAGCAGAGTTTCTGAAAAATGCATCAAGAAGAAGAAATCACCAAAACTTCAGTAGGACTCCATAATGAAAACAGTGGCAGAGGTGTGCACAGGCATGAAAAGGCATTATGGTCAGGCATTTAGGCTGACACATGGAACAAAGTCCTTGCCTCCAACTGTATTAAAAATGACATACCTGTATTATAAAGTAGCCATGTTAGGGTTACTAAATCTAAGTGTGCCGAACACATGGTATGTTCTAGATCAGGGGTTAGCAAACAACAACCTTGCATGCCAAATTTTGCCTGCTGCCTATTTTTGTAAATAAAGTTTTATTGAAACTCAGCTGTTTCCATCTGTTCACTTATGGTTTATGGCAGCTTTTGCACTACAAAGATAAAGTTGATTAGTGGCAATGAAGACCATTTGGCCCTCAAAACTTAAATATTTACTATCTGTCCTTTTATAGAGAAAGTGATTAGATTTAATCAATAGATAAAGGAATAAGGCCTAAGTAAAAGTTGTGCAATTGTCAACCAAAATGTGCAATATATGTCAGAGGACTGGTGCATGGCCAGTGACACACCCAGTAATAAGTGAGACTTCCTTGGAGACTCTAGGAACATAAGACTGCTGAGCCTGACTTCTACCTCAGACTTCAGCTGCTAGAATCTCTAATTATGGGTAGATCATTGAAATATAGAAGGACTGAAAAAGTATGGTTGCAGGAAGGTGACAATCACTCCTGTCCGGTGCTGAGAGATCATTGCAGGAGTACAGTAATATTGAGAAACACAAATATGAGAAATGTGTGGATATAATCTATTTATTTTTACATATTTTAATGCTTTCCTCTGACAAGGTTGTATCTTCAGGATGACTTTAAAATATTAGATTACCATCAGATAAGAGAATATTTTTATCACCCAAGTTTTTATTGAATATTTAGTGCATGGCCATGTGGGATTACAAAGAGGATTTAAATGCTTATGATTTTAGTGAGGAAGAAAAGACATGCACTCAACCTTAAAAGCAAAATAGAGAAAATATCAAAATGTCTAAATGCCCTCATTTAATCTGAATCTCCTCTCACTGCTAGGACTGCTCTGTCCTTTCTTCCCTATATCATCCTTATAATCCTTTTCACTGTGTTGTCTGGAACCAATATTTCAAGGTAAGTAAATTCACCAACCTGCTCAACTTCCTCACCTAGCATTTTTTTTTCTTTGGCTTAACTAAAATCTGCCTCTACTGCAACCTCCCTGCTTCCCATCAAGCTCTGTCAAGAGCAGGTTCCTCATTCCTCTGTACCTCAGAAATCATACAATCATAACTGCTTTTATTGTCTTCATTTTCAAGATGAAAAAGCATAGGTTTAGAAAAGCCAAATACTTGACCGAGGTCATACAGCCAGAAAATGGGCAGATTTGGGGTCGGAACTCAGTTTGGAATAAATGAAGCAACATACTCTTTACCACTACACTAGACACCCTTTAAGATCTTCTATAATTCTCCACCATCACTTCTTGCTAAAAATGAAACCACAAAAACAGTAGATTTTACAAAAATATTTTAGGATTGGATACTTTCCTAGAGTACCTGATGCAATTACCTATGTTTCTGTAGGAAAAGTAGGAAATTCACAAGCTCACTTTATGTTCTGGCAGCACCTGTCACCCACTCACTCTTCTTTCAAGAAGCCAAAACATTGTCACAAGCAACCTAATTACAGTTTGTAGGCAAGTTTTACAAGTTCTTGTCAGGTAGAACATCTGCCAAAAGCTGTCTTGAAATGGGAACTAGAGAGGTCAAAAGACATATAAGCAGGAGAGCTATATGAGAAGAGTCTAGAAGAATCCTGTTAACTAGCAGTGCTTCCTAATCAGTCTGCACCAGCACTGATTTGGGGCAAAGAAAATAAAAGAAATAAAAAAGAAAAGAAAAAGCAACAAAAGGCATTCAAATTGGAAAGGAAGAAATAAAACTCTCCTTAGTTATGGTTCACATGATACTATATACAGAGAGTCCTATATATTTCATCAAAAAACTGTTAGAACTGATTAATAATTTCAATAAAGTAGGAGGATGAAATTAATATTTAGAAGTTAGGTACATTTTTATACACTAATAATAAGCTATCAGAAAAATAAATGAAGAAAACAATCCCAATTATAACTGCACCAAAAATACCTAGAAAAAATGTTTAAATGTTTTTAATTAAGTTTATTAGGGTAAAATTCATTAATACAATTATATAATTTTCAGCTGTACATTGTAACTTGACATCTGTATATTCTATTCTGTGTTTACCACCTAAAATCCAGTTTACTTCAGCTACCATATATTTGATCCCTTTTACCCTCTTCACTCTGCACCTAACCTTCTATATTTGACCCCCTTTAACCATCTGCCTCCCCGCTCCTCCCCCACCCCTTACTCTCTGGTAACCACAAGTCTATAGTCCATGTCCATGAGTCTGTTTGTTTGTCCTGTTCATTGCTTTTAGGTTTATATCCCACATATAAGTGATATCATGTGATTTTCAACTTTTTATGTCTGGCTTACTTCACTTAGCATGATTATCTTGAGGTCCATCCATGTTGTCACAAATGGCAGTATTTCATCTTTTATGGCTCAGTAATATTCCATTGTGTCTGTGTGTGTGTGTGTGTATACACACAAGAAGTGTGTATGTACATACACTTAAAAAGTTGTGTATATGTATATATATGTGTGTGTGTGTGTGTGTGTGTGTGTACATATATATATATATATATATACACCACAACTTCTTAAGCCAATCATCTATCAAATCATCTATCATAGGATACCCTGGTTGCTTCCATGTCCTGGTCACTGTGAATAATGCTGCTAATAACATTGGTATGCAAATATCTTTTCGGAAATGAGCTTTCAAGGCTTTGGGGTAAATACCCAGTAGAGGGACCACTGGATCATATCGTAGATCAATTCTTAGTTTTTTTGAGAAACCTTCATAGTTTTTTCCATAGTGGCTATACCAATTTTCAGTCCCACCAGCAGTGTATGAGGGTTCCTTTTTCTCCACATCCTCTTCAACATTTCTTACTGCTTGTTGTGTTGATTATAGCCATTCTAACAGGTGTGAGATACTATCTCTTTGTGGGTTTGATTTGCATTTCCCTAATAGTTAGTGATATTGAACATCTTTTCAAATACTTGTTGGCCATTTGTATGTTCTCTAGGGAGAAGTGTCTCTTCAGTTCCTCTGCCCATTTTTTGATTGGATCATTTGTTTGTTTTTGTTGTTATTGAGTTTTATGCGTTCTTGGTATATCTTGGATATTAGGTCCTTATCGGAGGTGTTGCTTGCAAATATATTTTTCTATTTGGATGGCTGTCTCTTTATCTTGTTGATGATTTCTTTTTCTGAGCAGAAGCTTTTTAGTTTGATGTAGTCTCATTCATTTACTTTAGCTTTTACTTCCCTTGCTTTTGAGGTCAAATACATAAACATCTCTTTAAATCCAAAATCCTTGAGTTTAGTTCCTATGTTTTCTTCTATGCATTTTATTCTTCCAGATCTATATTCAGGTCCTTAATCCACTTTTAGTTAATTTTGCTGTGTACGAGAGACAACTGTCTAGTTTCATTCTTTTGCAGATGGCTTTCCAGTTTTCCCAGCACCATTTATTGAAGAGGTTTTCCTTTCTCCACTGTATGTTTTTTGCTTTTATGTCAAAAATTATTTGCTCAGAAACACATGGGGTTCCTTCTGGACTCTCAATTATGTTCCACTGGTCCGTGTGTCTGTTTTGCTGTCAATACCATGCTAATTGATTACTGTCACTTTGTAGTATATTGTGAAGTCAGGCAGAGTGATACCTCCAGCCTCAATATTTTTTCCCAGGATGGCTTTAGCAATCTGGGGTCTTTTGTGCTCCCATACAAATCTGATGATTTTTTCTTCTATTTTTTTTAAATGCCGATGAGATTTTGATGTGTATTGCATTAAATCTGTATAATGTTTTAGGTAATAAGGTCATTTAAACTATGTTGGTTCTTCCAATCCAAGAACACAGAATATCTTTCTATTTCTTTGTATCTTCTTCAATTTCTTTTAATAGGGTCTTGTAGTTTGCATTATATTGGTCCTTCACATGTTTTATTAAATTATTTCCTATGTATGTTATACTTTTTTTGAAATTGCAAAAAGAATTATTTTTTCCACTCCTTTTTCTGACACTTCATTTTTAGAGTATAGGAATGCTATGGATTTTTTAATGTTAATTTTTTTTATCCAGAGATTTTACTGTATTTGCTTACTGTTTCCAGTAAAGTTCTTGTGGAGTCTTTAGGGTTTTCTATACAGAGAATCCTGTCATTCAGAAATAGTGACAGTTTGACTTCTTCGTATCCTTTTTAGATGCCCTTTATATCTTTCTCTTGTCTGATTGCACTTTCTAGGACCTCCAATGTTATATTGAATAACAGTGGTAATAGTGGACAGCCTTGTCTTGTTCCTGATCTTAGAGGTAGAGTTTTTAATTTTTCATCTTTAAGTATAATGTTGGTTGAGGGCTTGTCATATGTGGCCTTTATTGTCTTCAGATACTTTCCTTCTATACCAATTTTGTTAAGTGTTTTGATCATAAATGGATGCTGTATCTTGTCAAAGGCTTTTTCTGCATCTATTGATATGATCATATGATTATTTTTTAATTTGTTTATTTGGTAACATTAATCTATTTGCATATATTGAATCATCTCTGTGGGATAAAGCCCACTAGATCGTTGTGTATAATCTTTTAAATATGTTGCTGTATTCAGAGTGCTAGTATCTTATTTAGAATTTTTGTATCTGTATTCATGAGAGAGATTGGTCTGTATTTTTCTTTATTTGTGTTATCTTTACCAGGTTTTGGCATCAAGGTATCATAAAATGAGTTGGGAAGTATTGCCTCCTCTTTGACTTTTTGAAAGAGATTGAGAAGAATAGGTATTAAATCTTTGGATGTTTGGTAGAATTCATTGTTAAAGCCATCTGGTCCTGGACTTAGAATTTTTGGTAGGTTTTTGATGATTGTTTCCATTTCCGTATTTCTGGATCATTCTATTTAGATGTTCTAGTTCTTCTTGATATAGTCTAGGAAGATTGTATTTTTTTAAGTACTGGTCCATTTCTTCTAGGATATTAAATTTGGTGTTATATACTTTTTCATAGTATTCTTAAATGAACCCTTAAAGTTTTGTGATATCAGTCATAATTTCCTCTCTTTCATCCCTGATTTTGTTTGTTTGTATCCTTTCTCCATTTCCTTTAGTGAGTCCAGCCAGAGGTTTTTATTAACCTCAAAAATCCAATTCCTTGTTGCGTTTGTTTTTTCTACTCTTTTTTGTTTGTTTGTTTTCAATTTCATTTATTTCTGTTCTAATTTTGATTATTTCTTTCCTTTTGCTGACTTTAGGCCTCATTTGGTCTTTCTTGTCTACTTTTTTTTAAGATGAAGCATTTGGTTATTTGGGCTCATTCTTGTTTTTGGAGGTAGGCCTGTAATAATATTAACTTTCCTCTTATGACCATTTTTGTAGTGTCTCAAAAGTGTTGACATGTTGTATTATCATTATCATTTGTTTCTATGTGTCTCTAGATCTCTCTTTTAATTTCTTCCCTATCCAAGTTGTTCTTCAGTATCATTTGTTTAATCTCTATATCTTTGTGGTTCTTCCTGCTTTCTTTTTGCAGTTGATCTCTAGTTTCAAAGCATTATGATCAGAGAATATAGTTGGTATTATTTCAAACTTCTTATATTTGTTGAATCTATCTCTATGTCCCAGTATGTGGTTGATTCTTGAGAATGTTCCACGTGCGTTGGAGAAAAATGTATAAGCAGCTGTTTTGGGATGGAAGGCTCTGTCAATGTCATTTACATCCAGTTGGTCTAATGTGTCATTTAAGGATGTTATTTCCATATTGATTTTCTGTTTAGATTATTTGTCTATATCCAACAGGGAGGTATTTAGTTCCCCTAGTATGATAATGTTTTGGTCTGTTTCTCCCTTTTGTTCTGTTAGTAATTGCTTTACATATTTCGGGTCTTCCTGATTGGGAGCATAGATATTAATAAGTATTATGTCTTCTTGGTGCATCATTTTCTTTATCATTATGAAGTGTCCCTCAGTATTTGTCTTTACATTTTTTATTTTGAAGTCTATTTCGTCTGATATTAGTACCACTATGTGGGAGACTCATAATTCTGTTGCGTAAGCTCTCGCTTTTCAGATCAGCTTGTTCTCAGAAGCACCTGACCACAAGGTGTTCCAGCCCAGCCCTGCCTGATTCTCAGAAGAGGCCAAACCACAGAATGTTCCATCACCATTGTTTAGCTTTGTAGCCCATCCGTATTGCATACTTCCCCTAACCTTTACCATTCCTCACCCCCACCTGCTAAGAGCCAATAAGATTGTGCCAAACACCCGTCCACCTAGTAGACCTGCCCCCCTTTGTCTCCACTGTATAAATACATTTGTTCGAAAAATAAACTTTGAGGCTTGATCAGAACTTTGTCTTGCCTCCGCTCCTTTTTCTCGCCCATTTTCTTTTCAG
>PVKZ01000672.1:647630-668543 GCA_004027375.1 Macroglossus sobrinus | reverse complement strand
AGGGGATAGCCTTAGCTAAATCTTGCAAACAAGAAACTTTTGACAATTTGGGGAGCCCCAAGGACCTTCAAAATGAGTAATCCAGTGACTAGTAACAGCATTATTCCAATGCTTCTGCAACACTCAGGAGAAAACAATCTGAACCTTTTCTTCTAATACATCTCAGTTAAATCAATCTGCTTCTAAGATTGTCTCCAAACCTAAGGGTAGAAACACCGCACATCTACCAAATTGTTTCAGTTTTACCTAAGAGAGAGAGCATCTATTTTCTTCTTCAGATTGCTCGTAAAATTCCTAGTTGTGTCCTTTTTATCTCATAAAAAGAAACATGATAAAAAATTACATACTTATTGAAAAAATATAGAAAAGCATAAAGAAAACAAGTCAGTCATGACTATCACCCAAAGATAAATACTGTTAATATTGTGATATATATTTTCCAAGGCTTTTATGCTTTTATATATATGTATATAGTATATATATATATATATATATATATATATATATATATATATATTTAATTTAAATTAAAACATGGAATGTCCTCATTATTGAATTTTTTAGAAAATATTAATATTAAATAGTATTTCACTATATGGATATTCTATTTTTAAATTGTTCTTGAACATCTTCAAATGTTTACAATTTATATTACTTTTGAACTTTTTTTGACTAATTAGACCTTCTCTGGTCTCCTTCTCATGTACAAATCCTCTCAAGGTTACTCAAGCAGGGCTGGCTGGGCCCCTCTTTTGGATACCTATTACAGTAGTCTACCTAACTAAACTTGCTGAAGGTAAATCTGGAACTTGGCAACTTTTATTGCAAAATAGGCAGTGTCTGTGAGAAAATAGCATTTATGCAGCATTATATGATCCATTGACTAATGTGTGTTAGGGTGGGAATACCCTTTCCTATCCCATTGCTCTCCCTTTTCTCTACATGAAAGAAAGTATATGATTTCTGACTGGATATTATAATCCTTTGATCTGATTTTTAATATGTGATATTTGTTGGATTTTTTAAATTGTAAATATCTGTAACTCTTTCTCTAGCAGTCAGATAACCATTGTCCTGTCAGAAAATTTAAGGGAAGAAATTCAGGTTATGAGGAACAAAATAAGGCAATACTTTGCTATAACAATCCTCTTACTAGCTGAGGTCTGAAATTTTTAAAATTATTTATTATTATTTATGCCTATATCACTTGGTCTTCCTAGGTGGTCTTTCATCCAAGTACTAATCAGACCCAACCCTGCTTAGCTTCCAAGATCAGACATCAGGCTTGTTCAGGGTGGAATGGCTATAGATCATAGACCATGGCTCCATTGGAGCGTGAACCCAGGACCTTATGAGAGTAAAGCAGACATACTAACCCTATACTATGGAACTAAGTCCTGAGGTCTGAAATATTATATTGAGTTAATAACATGATCTGAGTTAAAAAAATAATGACAACTAAAAGAGAAATAGATTAGAGACATGGTATTTCAGCCTATTCAGGAAAGAAATTAGATGTTGCTCATAGGAAAAACCCCTTATATTAAGAATGTCAAAATAAAGGAAGAAATAAAGAAATAGATGAAGTTCTAAAGAGTATGCTAGAAAAAAAGAAGTAAATAATTTTTTTAAATGTCTAATACAATGGTATCTGCTGAATGGAAGGAGATGCAACTGTGTGAGGAATTCTGGGTTTCTTGGTTTAGAGCAGAGTTCTGCAAACTCTCTTAAGGGCAAGGTAGTAAGTATTATAAGTTTTGCAGGTCAGACAGTATCTTGCTATACTATTCAACTCTGTTGTTGTAAGAAAGCAGTTATAGACAACACCTGAACAAATGGGTGTGTTTGTGTTCCAATAAAACTTCATTTTTAAAACCTAGTGGCAAGCTGGATATGGCCCATGGATCATCACTTTCTGACCCTTGCTTTAGATTATCAAAATGGTCACAGATCTCAGCCTTCAGTTCCTTTATAAAATTGAAGTCATACTTTCCTGGATTTGGTTGTTATGAGGATAAAGCAACAATTGTGAAAGTTCCCAGTACAGTGCCTGGCCCAAGATCCACACTCAAATGTTAATTGCCATCCTTCAAGTCTGTGATTATGATCCACAAGGGAGCGCTGGCCCAGTTAATTACACACACAAATTAAAGACAGAAAAGCAGGTGAAAAAGAATGATATGATAAATGGAAAGCAGTTATTGATTTTGATTGTGATTTTTCTATACAGATGACTTAGTACAAATCATTAAAAAGTATTGTCTTGCAAATTGAAGAAAAGAGCAAAGTACAACTGCAAAAACAAATTGTCTCAAATTGACATAAGTTAATTTTCATGACAATAAGTTCATTTTCCTTCTTGTTTTTAGTTGTGCTTTTCAAACTTAAAAAAATATCTTTACTTTTAAGAAATTAAAATTAAAATTAAAAGTAGAAGCAGAAACTTATTGGTATAAATGAATTACACTTCACTAAATGTGTACAACAGTTTATTTAAGGTTATTAATTTCAATCATCTTAATTTTGGCATCTTAATTTTGACTAGAAGTGGAGTCACTATAGTTTAACTTCAGGAAGTTCTCAGCATCCTCTCTGCACAGCACCACTAGATTTTTCTGAAGCATTTCTAAATAAGGTTATTTTATTTTGCACAGCGTGTCTTATAAGAATTATTGTCTTCCTGTCATCTAATTAAAATTAAGATGTAATAAAAAATTTACTGTTTTAATTAGGGCATAGATCTTAAAGCAATTATCACATCATTAATAATTCCTTACCAGACTTTCTTGCACAAAATGAATAAAAAGATTTTTACACTATGAAAAATCAATACACATTACTCATTTACATTAACAAAGCTACACAAAGCAATCTGAGTCTTCATTAAATTATTTCTCTTATAAACTAGAAGAGTTTGGAGAGTCATTAGCTGTTTATAACCTAGTAGAACTTCACTTAAAAGGGAGATATCTTATTGATAACTAGGTACTTGTATCAGTGTCATTTAGATGCATAACTAAATAACATCAAAATGTTAGTGAGTGGAAAAAGATTGGTAAATTCCATAAGGGGAAGCAAATGATGAAAGACAGCCATCATCATGGTGTCTTATTATAAATGACTCAATACTCTATTTGAAAAGTAAAAGTCTTAAAGTTTTTTCATAAAGTTGTGGTAAGGTTCTTTCACCACCGCTCTGCACCCATCATGCCCCCATTTGGGCTGTCTTTCAGTCAACTTAACACTGAGGAGACATGAAGACCAGTGATCTTAAAATAAAAGACCATCAAGATAAAAGAGTCTCTGTCTCATGAGAACATCACAGCATCACAGAACAGGAGGGGATGTTCTGGGGAGCCTCTATAGCTATTGCAGCCTGGCTGCTAAATGAGCATGTTCATAGTTTGCTGTGGCAAACTATGCAACAATAACCATGTTCTGTACCATCAGAAATATATTTTCACTTGTGATGAAATTTTAAATCTCTAACCAAATTTATCACTTTTTAATAATAGCTTCTGAGTGAGTTTTGGTAGCTAAATTCTTCTTTTCAATATTTGTTGAAAAAGTTTATATAATTTCCCTCAGAAAAGTTTTCTTTTTTATGTTTAAATATATTTAATATAGAATGAATAGTACTGGAGTTGTTTATATAGTAGAGTATGTACATCATTTATACTTAATTTCAATGATCCTTAAGCAAGCATTTTCCAGTACCTTCCATCAAAACTACAGCCAATGTTTTTGTTCTCAGAAGGACATAAATTTATGTTTCACAAAAGAAACACAAATAATAAATAAATCTATGGAAACGTTTATTAGCAATAGTAATAAAAATATTTTGCTTTAATATTAAGTAGGCACAGAAAAATAACACATAAAATGCACTATTTATTATATACATCCCTGGGAAGTAAGATTATAGTTAATTTTTATGTTCTGCTTTACATTTTTTTCTGCATTTTAAATTTTCTATAATGACAATAAATTTTTATTGTCATTATAGAAAAGAATTAAAATATAGGTATGATTCTAGATTCGAGTTTGAACAAAACAAGAAATAGCATAACTTAGAAAAATTTAACCAAGACTTCTCTGGGTCTCCTATATGTAACATTATTACTGTTTTGCTTCCAAATTTAGCATTTTATTATTAATAACTTGATGAATATAAAATGAGTTATAAATCAATTATAAAAATTCTCTTTGCTGCCTAATATAAACATAAAATAACATTAACACAGAAATGCTTCTATTTGTGCATTGACAATCTTGATGATAAAACTGCCTGTAAAATGAAGTTCCCATCATTTGAATGTACCAAACCAGGAAACCTCATCAGAAACTTAGTTACTTCTTTATCTGGCAATATGGTCTCTTGGTTGGTTAAGTACTAAGTGATCATTAAAGCTTACTGAGCAAAAACTGGTTTTACCTAAAGTAGTCTGAAAGTTCAACAACTCAAGAATACAGAAATATTGACATTCTGGGATTCCAGAATTGGATTGATGGCTTCAGCAAAGAGTAATATAACTTTATATTAATATAGTTGAGTATAGAATAAAATAATGCTTTATTCTGACTAATTCTTGATTTCGATTTGTTATGAAACCCTAGCAAATTTATTTAAAATGACCCTGAAGCATGCCCAAAGATTTATGAAAGTATTTCTTATACCAATATTTATATTGAGAAAAATAGGAGAAAATTTAGGTCTAACAAATAAACTTCTTAAATATAAATATAAATTAATATTTCTATGTAATTAAATCTTATGCCATCATTTAAAAAAGATGCCACCAAGGAATACTTAGCAAAATGTGAAAATGAAAACAATATATATTAAGTAAAAATGTGATTATCAGGTAAAAATCTTTTATACATATATAATATGCATATATGTGTGTATAGTTTTCATGTATCTATACATCCACATGTACGTATATGCATAAAAACAAAGTTTTGCCCCAAATATGATTTGTGAGTAATAGTATCAAATTAATTTTTATTGACCTTTTTATTTTATTTAGTTTCCAAATTTTTTGCAACAAAATATTTGACTCTAAAGTCTTTGCAAACTTCTCACCATGATCCATTAAAATAAATTATATTAAAAATGACAATTAATATGTATTAAAACATAGTAACAGAGGCTAAATCTCAATAATTATGAAATATTTATTTACACAAGTGGGAACAAAAAGTTATTTAAAAACTACTGACAGTTTTTCCATTATTATCACTCTTCTGTAGATGGGAAGAGAAAATCAGCCCTTCAATGGGATTGTTAATTATGCAAAAGCAATACTTTACTGGAACGGTCAGCAGTTAAATTAAGATTAAGAGGAATTAAACTGCTCTGTATAACACAAAAGTTTATCTTCTTTCTGTGTTGAATTGTACCTCTGAGGTTTTATAAAACTGGGAGGTGAGCACAGATCTTAAAGAAAGGGCTGGGGGCGTGGGTGAGGGAGAAAAGTTTTTTTCTCTTTCCTACTGGGCTGAACCAGGGGTGGTGCGGTAATTATCTCAGAGGTTTGAAGACTCCTAGATTCCAAGTATGCAGAAGACAATCAAAGGCATTATCAGTGAGAGAGATGATCAGGAACTTTCCTGTAAAGCCTTGGGGTTTTCTGCTTTTGAGAGCTTCCTATCTACTTTGAAATGTAAGTTACATAATAACTACAAACAAGGATATGCTCTTTATTAAGGAATACTAATGAGTTAAGGTTTCAGAGGCC
This sequence comes from Macroglossus sobrinus, assembly GCA_004027375.1. Lineage (NCBI taxonomy): Eukaryota > Metazoa > Chordata > Mammalia > Chiroptera > Pteropodidae > Macroglossus > Macroglossus sobrinus. Next base: position 662,802 of record PVKZ01000672.1, on the reverse strand, counting down.
TGATATTGTAGAAATAGCCTGAATGATTAAGACTGACAAAGATTTAGAGAGCAGGGCAGAAAAGTGCGTCTCTCTTCTTCCTCATCATCTGACATTATCTCCTTTATCAGTTAGGAATGCATTTAGCTGCAAGTAGTAAATAGGAAACTCGATTAAGAGTGGCTGAAGCAGTATAGACATATATTATTCCATGAAACAAGAAGGAAGTTGTTTCACTGGTTTAGCTATTCAATGATGTCACCAGAGACTCAATTTCTTTCTTTCTTTCCATTCTGTCATCCATAGCATGCTAGTTTTTGTCCTTGGGATTTCTGCCTCTTGACTGCAAGGTGGTTGCCAGATCCTGATATTTTATTTGCATTCAAAGACAAAATAAAATGAAAAGACAAAAGTTTACTTTTTCTCTTTTAGTAAGAAAGCAAAAACCTTCCCAGTACTTCCATCCTTACCACCAGCAAACTGTCTATTAGATCTGTCACATAGATACCACCGGGTGAAAGAATTACAGAGAAAGTATTTGTTTTTTCTAGCTCTTTAGTGAGGTGGATCAGGGATAGTGATCTTAGAAGAGACTCTTTTTAGCCATATAAGATCTCTTTTGCTTCTTTTTTTGGCTTTCACACTCATATGACAATTTTTCTATCATTTTTTGGTTGTTCCTTCTGTTGCTCCCACAATTGTTATAGAACATCTCTATTTTTCCATTTTGTTTGATAGGTACAGGCATATAAACACATAAAATTTGGTAACCTGGAATCTTCAAAAACAATGACAAATTTACTGATGGTTTTGTAAATCAGAAAGCACAAAAGAGCAGACAAAGTCCCTGAACAAGATAACATTAAAAACATTTCTTTCTTCCAGATGATGGAAAGATCATGGGATAGGGCACTGCCTGATTCCAACATTGTAGCCAATATCTTTTATCTGTTTCTTGTTTTATTTACTTCTGGACACTAAGAGGGTACAGCTGCTAGAGAGATGAGTGCTGGTGCTAGAAGCAATGATTATTCAGAGAGTAAACTATATACATGTATCTCAAGTTTTTTCATTAGTGTCCATCTAAGAGTCTGTTTAGACATTTTTCTTAATTTTATCACCTATAAATTTTAATGGACCTAGATACACTATATATCTGTGCATTGTATGCAAATCTCTACTATATAAAAAAGAATAAAAATTTTTATGTCATTCGCCACCCCCACCTCACCAACTTTGAGCCAATTTTTGCTTCCCTGGAGATAATGCTCCCACAAAGAATGCATATCCATATGACAAACACTTTTTCTTAGGGAGGGGTGAATGGAGGAAGAATTTAAGGGAAATATCTGAATTGATCCTTGGAGGATGAAAAGAACTTTACATGAAGAGATAGAAGGAAATGCACTGGACATTGTGGGAGTGCAGGAATAAAACTGAAGAAGTAGGAGATTGTTAGGCCTGTATTGGAGCATGAAGAAGTGAGCAACTCAGATGATGTCACGAAGTTAGGCAATAAAAAGAAACAATCCTCAAAGATGTGATAAGTCTCAGGTTGTACACTTAGGGATTTCAAGGCGGGGCTCAAGAGTATAAACTGTAACAAAAGGGAATTCACTGAAGAAAAGTGAAATCATCAAACAATGGTGGTTTGGATGAATGTTTCCAATTTGGTTGGTCTCCACACCTTTATTTTTTTTACAAAACTACTGCTTCTAAGTCAGAATGAGATTCTACCTTAATGATCTTTCAAGTTCAGACAAGATCTAAGTTCCCATCAGACAAGAACCATTTTACTTATAGGGATAAAGGATGACTGGATACCTATGTAAGCAGCACTTGAAGACCTAAGGGCATAGTAAAACAATGAGCTCCTCAGAAAAAACTGCATGAGTTATCAAATGGTAACCTCTCCCTTGAGCTAAGAGAATACCTAGAAGCTTAGGCATAAATAAAAGTTGCTTTGTGTTTTACTTTTCTTCCAAAAGGGTCATAATTAATTTTGTTGACACAAATACACAAGAGGTTAAAGAGGAACAGCACCATATTGGTGAAAAGACAAATCCATTCTTTCCTAATATACTGGAGAAATCTGCCCAGACCATTCACCCATGTAAAAGCAATCTTTCTAGTGCCTCCAAGGTCAACAAGACCTTTGTTAAAAACAAAGTAAAAAGCTATTGCATGAATGTAAACACACCAGGGTCATATTATGCATTTAATTTAATCAACATTTCACTAAAAATTAATGTGAAACTAATAAAGGTCTCTTTCATTTTTTCTCTGTAATATTATTTCAACTCCCTTAAAATAACTCGCACTTTGAGAAACACACATTTGTGTGGGAGGGGTCATTAATATTAAAACTAGATAAATTTCTTTGTCTTGAAAATATTAGGTCAATAAAGCAAAAAAAGAGGAAATCTTAGGTAGATTATGTTCCCACTGATTATATTGACTTTTTGCTATTATGGAAAAAAAAAGATTATCCTATGGGGTTGATTGATACTTCTTTTCTTCAGTCTGGGAAACAAATTTGTGTAAGGACTGTGCCATTCAAAGTTAGAGGCACCTAACAATTCCTCTCTGAATAGAGAGGAAACCATTTCATGAGATACAGTACAGCTTTTTATCCAATGATCAGAATGCAAAACTTGTAAGTAGGGGTACATTTTAAAATTTCCTAAATTTAAATGGAAATTTTTAAAATTCATGTGATGTCTTAGAAAGGATTCCAAATAAAGGATATTAGTGGAAAGACTGGTGAAATACAAATCAAGTCTGTAGTTCTGCTAATAAAAATATATCCATCCTAATGTCCTGGTTCTGATCAAAACACTTTGGTTTTATTAAGATGTTCCATTTTATGGGAAACTGGATAAAAGATATGTAGAAACCTCTGTACTATCCCCACAACTTTTTCTGTAAATCTAAAATTATTCTCCCAAAAATGTTATTTAAAAAAAATAACATTTTTTCCTCCTAGAGAATATTCTTAGTATTCCTTTGCGAGAACCATGTTTTCTAATCACTCTTGCACATCAGGAATCATTTTGCTCTTTTTGTATACAGAATCATTTAATAAATGTTTGCTGCATTCAGTTCTATAAATAACATACCAAAGTTGCTCTGGCCTCTGAACCAGAAATCCTGGATTTGGATTCATTATGTGCTGTGAGAACCTGTGCAAATCATTTAATCACTTAGCAGTTCTTCCTCCTCCACTTAAACTCTCTCAGTACAGGGATTAGAATGTGCTCATCTTTGTAGTTTGAGTAATATTTCGTGGAGCAATGTTTCATTCAAGTTCCCTGAAGGGAGCTTTAGAGTCAGTTGAAATTTCCTGCTCCCCCTCTCACCAGGCCTATTACTTTGAGAAAAAACGTTTAACGTATCTGAGTCTCCTCATCTATAAAATGAACCATTGAAATCATTCAGTGAGATGACACATGCAGAATACCAACCAATAGTGTCTGGCACAAGCTGGAAGGTTTCCATGCCTCCTCCCCAGGACAGCACCATTCACATGGAATTTTATTTTTAATTCTGAAATACTCTTATAGTACTTACATGCAAGACCACATTCTAAATGTTTTCAAATAGTTCTTATCTTAACAGCTTTAGAAGGTAGGTTTTATTATTATTATCCTATTTTACAGACAAGGAAATAGAGGTATAAAGAATTTAAGTTACTTGCCATGCTCATACAGCTACTAAGTGGAAGGAACTGGGAATTATATCCACACAGTTGCCTCCAGGGTGTATAGCACTAAAACATTAAGCTATTGTAGAACGCATTCTACTAAAGAGATATTTGGGAACAGATACCGTGCTTGCCTTCTTCATTGTGGTACTCCTGAGCTTGCAGAGTACACAGTAGTTGCTCAAACACATGCAAACCGACTAAATGAATGAGCCCCTCTGAAGACATGTGCTGAGTCCATCTCCCAGCATCCCTAGCATTGCAAAAGAAGAGAACTAACATTCAACAAGGGCCTCCTACATACTAATCACTGTGTTTCAAATTTTAGTCTCAAAACCATCTTAAAAGATGCATAAGAATATTTCTTTTTTCTGTCTAGAGAAATTTGAAGAGAGAGTACTTAACTTCCCAAAGTCATATAGCTAATCATAAAGGCAGCCAGGATTCTAGTCAGAATCCCAAGATTCCTTCTTTCAAAGCTCAGGGTTTTTCCAATACACTTGACAGCCTCCAAATGAGATCATTACTGGGAATGTGTTTGATCACAGAAGTGGCTTCTTCCTTCACTTGGTCCAAGTCTCTGCTTAGATACCCTTTTAGAGAGATTATCACTGCCTTCACCACATAAACTGTACACTATTCACTTGCAATCCTTTTACTTTGCTTTATTATTCATTGTTTTCATCATTATTTTACATTCATTTATTTACCTCCTCTCCTACTACCTCATTGATAAATTCTAAGAGGTTAGGGAATTATCCGTGTTATTCACATAGTATCCCAAGGCCTAGGACAGTACTTGCAACAGAGTAGATAATGGCGGGCACAATTGCTGAGTAAATAAATAGACATATAGGGTATTCTAGTAATAGTTCGTTACTATACTTATTATTAGTAGTATTTCCTTTTATTAGTTAGGTAAGTCAGTTGAGTTAAAGATTTATTTTATAAGGTAAGCTGATGGGAAATTGAGTAACAATGTTAGTTTCAATCAGATCAAAGCAGAAATCTAAGCAATACCATTCACAACTATGAAACCACACGCTTGGGATAAGGATGCATAGAACAGCTGGCACCACTGAATTACCCAGAAGAGCCCTAGTTTCCATGCCCTCTAAATCCTTGTCTGCTCAGAGATAGCCCTCTGCTGCTGATCATAAATTATTTTAATTCACCTCTCAGTTTTCCATGAGGAAATAATTGGCCTTGGTTTATTTTTTATTACTTTATTTACATGTCTCCTATAACACTTAAAGCATTGATTTTCCTGAGAACTAATGTTAATAGGATCAATAAACCACTACTAACATGTATCAAAGTGCCATTTCTTCACCCCTAACGTGGAGCAGGGGGCACTTCAGGCAGACAGCCTCTGCTGAAATCCACATAGCTCCAGGGATTTTGAAAGTGGTACGAAGACACATTTGCTTATAAATAATGAGTTAATTCAAGCACTTTGACGACCCAGATAACATACCAAATACAGCACAATTGAGAATTTAGTGAGGAGTCTGGAAACCTGAAGTCATATTTGAAAGTTATCTTTAAATACAATCTGCACTAAAAACAGATTATGTGGGAGCGGCAGCCAGGGACCAGGTCATACATAGGATTAGTTCCTTTGTTGGAACCCTTGAGTGATGGGGGTAAATGGGAACAAGTCATTTCCCAGAAGGGCTTACTTTTCACCTATTTTCAGAAGTTTCTAGTTCCAGTGTGTCCAACAATAGTCAGTGAAAGGATGCCAGAGGCCCACTGCTTAATGGCAGAGATAATTGGGCTTTGCAGACAGGTTATTTGAACAACACAATTGTGGTGTCATTTCTTCCCATTTCTAGATTACAATACCACCCAGGCAAGGAGGCTTGCCATCCTGAAAACACACAGGCCAGAGCAGTCCCTCCCACATCAAACACCGCCAAGGTCTTTCCACAGTTACAACATAAAGCACTCTTTTTAACTCTCTGGTAGAATCAATTAGGGACCCTTCTGAAATGACACACCTTGGAGCAACTGAGATCCCTCCCACCTGAGCTGCTAATCACTCCACTCACCTGTGGTTCCAACTCTGAATGTTCAGTAGACTCAGGTGGAGAACTCTTGGAAAGTATAGATTCCCCTGTCCCACTTAAGACATCTTAGTGAGGTTGTCTGCAGCACTGGAGGTGATAATTAGGAAATGGGAATTCATATTTGTAAACGCTCCCAAGGGATTTTAATACGACAACAAACATTTGCCAAAACGAATTTTCTGAACTTCCTTTTCCTTTAAGCAATTTAGAGACATAGTGTTTACAGAATTTTAAACAGTGTCTAAGAACACAAACTTCCAGTTATAAGATGAATAAGTTCTGGGGATCTAATGTATACCATGATGATTATAGTCAAGAATATTTTATTATAAACTTCAAAGTTGCTGGGAATATAGATCTTAAATGTTCTCAACATAAGAAAAGGAGTAGTAATTGTGTTATGTGATGTCATTTTGCAATGTGTATCAAATCAACATGTTATATATCAATTATATTTTAATAAAGCTGGGAAAAAGAGAATTTTAAATAAGCAGAAAAACTAATTATGCGAGAAAAAAGTCAGCTCAAAAGAGAAATGGACATCTTGAAAAGGCAACAACAATAATCAGTTGGTGTAGTCTGTAACGTATTTGCATAATCAGCAGTTATTTCTACTCCAAAATGAGCACATTATGCTTCAAAAACTAGGCAGCTGTGAGGTCCATTAAAATCTTTGTACTGAGTTTTAGAAATATCAAATTCAATTTCCAATGTCTGTGTTAACACCTCATATGTGTTTTTAAAGAGATAATTTTGTAAATAATCTGCTCAATTTCTATATCTAGAAAACTTGCTTTTGAATATATTCTATCTCTGACATAAACTTTCATATTTTCCAAGTGTATATGTAGCTTAATTCAAATAATGGTGTTTTTCATCTCACTATTTAAAAATATTCTAGATTCTTGAATTTCAAAGTTTGGACAATGAATCAAAAGTTTTGTCATCACCTAGCAATTTGTTAGAAATGCAGAATTTGGGGACCCACTCTGACCTGCTGAATCACAATTCTTTTTAAGATCTCCAGATTGTTGCTATACTCATTAAACTTTGAGAAGCACTGTTTTAGAATATGGACTCTCATGATTAAATGTCTTGTTCAACCTTTCCATATTTTCTATTTGCCTGAAAAGATTAAAAAATCAGAATTTCCCATAATTAGAACCAGTGCTACAGCAAAAATCTTTATGGTCTTTGCTTTGTGTTTAGGCAAATGCAAAGACAAGGCAGGGTCATTTTGAATATAAAAAGTGTATTTAGTTTAGTTTTCCTGACTTTATCTGTAACTTGGAGACAATGCCCTAGATAGGGGGATAGATGGTATAAAGGAATCTGGTGTCCTTTAAATAAATCACAAAGTCACTGAAGAAATAGGTGAAGTAAATATAAAAAACTCTTCAGAATCTTCCTGAAATGACTTAAAGCTGACCTACATGACAGTCCAATTTTAAAATGATAGGAAAGTCTTGAGTTTCAAGGGCAGCAATGAAGGTGATTGCCATAAATCACTTTTCTTTAACCTGAGATTAGTATTAGTAAATTGCCCTTTTGTACTTTATTAGTGATTGTGAATAAATAGTCAAGTGAATATGAACAAATATCTCTATGATAAATAAGGACAAAATATTGACTCTTTCTTTTCTCTACCTCTAGTCACTGGTTTCACAGAAGAATTCAATTGTATTTATGATTCATGAACAAACATAATGGTTTAAAAGCTTTGTGAATATAAAAACATTTCTTCCTAGGGGCTCAAACTCAAACTGCATTCCAGACATTATCTCATTAATTGCTCCCTTAAATCTTTCCCATTGATTTTCATATTTTTGAACCAAAAGCTCTTTTTATTTTATTTTATTTTATTTGCATATGAAGAAAAGAGTTCACTTCAGTTAGAATTTAAAATCTTAAGCATTTTTAAACCTGCAGTATTATATCTCAACTGACAAGGAGTTACTGCAGTGGTTTAAAAAAAAATCAAAGTGACCTAGCAGCGTTATTTATTTATTTATGTATGAACTAGCCAAAATTTCTGATGATGTCTTGGGTAGATTGTATCAGGAATGTAAATATTTGACTAATGTACCTTGGCTGTATCAACCAGAAAAGATATGTCTGAAGGTTAGAAATGTGCAAATGTCTCTTTTTGAAAGGGAAAAGAAAATGCCAGTATACATTATTAAATAAGCCATCTGAAAAAAATAATGCAGTCATCACTAGGGACGAGTAGTAGTTTGCCAAAAACAAGGTCATTCTAAACTAGCTGCATTTTTGATTTTGACAGAATTATCAGTTTGGTAAAAAAAGAGAATACATAGATGCCATAAAACTCAACTAATAATAATAACTATTCTTCATTGAGCAGTCCTTATATGTCAGAAACAGTGGAGAGCACTTTACAAACATCTTATTTAATCTTTTGAAACTCATGAGAAAGTATCATAACTGACGATTTGGGAACAATCCGAGGCTGTTCCCAAAGATAATATTTCTATGCATCAATTGATACTATTTTCAGCAAACCCAATTTGCTTATGAAATTATACAGTCAATTGTTGTCCATTTGAATGATTTAACACTTTGTCCACAATTTCTGTTGTGGCATTTCTGTTTGAAAGAAAAGATATTCAAACAGAGTAAAAAGATAGAGTAAGAAGATAGAGCTGGTATCACAATGAGATACCAGCTCATGCCCTTCAGTATGGCTACTAACAAAACAAAATAAAATAAAACAAACAAAATAAAATAAAGCATAAAATAACTAGTATTAGCAAAAATGTGGAGAAATCGAAACTCTTATGTACTCTAGATAAGAATGAAAAATGGTGCAGCTGCTGTGAAAAACAGTCGAATGGTTTCTCAAAAAAATGTGCAATAGAATTATCACAGATCCAGCTATTCCATTTCTGGGTATATATCTAAAAGAATTGGAAGCAGAGTCTTGAAGAGACTGTATAGTTTAAAATGTTTAAGATGGTATTTTATGATGAATTTATCTTATGTGTGTTTTTATCACAATAAAAAAAGAGTAAAGAGCATAAGAATGAAAAATTCTGGCTAGAAAAATCTAAAAATAGTTCTTCTTGGTCTCTATCAAGGTTAATGTAATATAATGGAAGAATAAAAAGACAAAGGGTAATAGATTTATCACTTACTAGCTATGATTTATATGATATTATATTTTGATATTACCAAGTCTCAACTTCTCCTCTATAAAAGTGGTTAATGAAATCTATCTTTACACCCCTCCTAAGCTGTCATGGGGATCCAAAAAAGCTGAAAACGCTTTGTAAACTTTTAAATCTTGAGTTCACTTCATTCACTTCCATTGCTGTAATTCCAATTTTATGTGTCTCTCTCCTCAATCTAGATTTCAGCTCACATGGCTCTCTTAGATTCATGCATTCAACTGCCTCTTATTGAATATCTCAGGGGGGATTCAAATTTGAAATGTTCCAAATGGATTTATTATTCTCCCCTCAGCCCATTTCTCCTCCAAGGATCCTTATTTTGTTGAATGGCACCATCCCCTAAAGAGCTGAATTTCCTCCTTCCCTCCAAATAGTGTTTACGTCTAATCAAAGGCAAAGTCCTATCTATTTTCTTGCTCACATTTTTATTTACTATTTTTTGGAGTCTTTTCCTAACCAACTCCTATTCACCCTGTGGGGTTAAGTTTATACTCCACCATGTCCAGGAAGCTTTGAATAATGCCACCAAACCCACATAAGGTATGCTGCCAATTGTGCTTTCATTTATTACTCTATCACTGCATCTATCACAATGTTTGAGAATTATCTGTTTATCAGAATCCCTTATTAGCCTGAAAGCCCGGGGCAGGGGGAGACATAAACTATGCCCATTTCACCACTCTGTCACATAAGTCTTCTGTTGGCTTATAATGTACTAAGCATTGGAATTTGAGCCTCTCATCTAGATGAGAGACAGACAATAGAAAGTTAAACAAAAATTTTTGAAACAGGTAAGTACTATGGCAACAATGATCAGAGTTTGAATTAGAAAAGACCTACTTTGGGGGAAGAGACCTACTTTAGCTGGACAATTGAGAAAGACCTCTTTACAGAGTAAAGAGTAAGTAAAGGTGTCATTTAATCCAGGACCTGGTAGTTGAGAAGGAACCAGCCATGCCTTGGGCAAAGAGGAGTGTCCACACAGAAGGGACAATCTGAAGATCTGAAAACAGAAAAGAGTATAAGGAGTTTGGAGAACTGCAAGGAACGCAGTAAGGTTACAATGCAGGAAAAGGAGAAGTACTATCTATTCTACCTCAACAGGGTTGAGGTAGAATAGATAGTCATGGGTCATGCTATTTGTCATAAACTAGAGATCTTTGAAGGTTTTTAAGCAAGGATAGAATAGACATGACCCAACTTAATTCTCTTAAAAAGATCACGCTTACTCTGAAAACCAGCAACTAAGGGAAAATAGTCAGATATTTATCCTGCTTTTCCTGTATGAACTATATTTCAAAGTAACCAGATAGCCCTAGTTGATGAAAAAAAGTTCTTCACAGGAGAATTTCAGTTATTAAACATAGATGAAGTGGTAGAATTACAGAAACACAATTTTACAACCACCAATGAAATAATTCATTCAGATAACAATTATCAATAGACAAAATTACTACATGAAAGGTTATGTGGGACATGCAGGTCTAATAAGGCAGACCCTTCCTGAACCCACTAATCAACTTTAGCAACAATGATCTGATGTCTGAAGTACATAGAGACTATGAAGGAAGTATTTTTGCCAAAAAATTGAATTAGAAATTACTCAAACTTTTAGAGTTAACTTACAGTTTATAGGGAATATAAAAGGTAAACGAAGTTAAACACCACCATATGAAGGCAAACAGACAAATCTAGAAAACCACATTGTTCTTAGGACATTCTATAGAACAATTGATCCAGCTTTTACAACAAGTCAATAGTATGGAAAAATAAAAGGCGAGAGCATGCAACAGTTAAAGACCTGAGAAATAAAACATAAGCTAATTTGCAGACTTTGTTTGTCTTTTGATTTAAACAAGTTAACAGTAACATTTCTTAAACAAGTGGGAAAACATGGATGTAGACTAGGTATTAGATGATACCACAGAATTATTGCTAATTGTGTAAGAGGTATAATAGCATTATCTTTGTGTAAAAAATCTGTATTTTTATGAATGTACATTAAAATATATAGAGATTAAATTGATGATATCTAGAATTTGTATACTAAATGTTACTCTAAAGGTTGGAGTTGCTGGTGGGAGAGTAGGTATATAAAGCAACCATGTCCAAATCTTGGTAATTTGGGAATTTAAAAAGATAATCTACCATAGATGAGGAAAATAAGTTATAAGAGTGTAAAAGTATAAGTAGAGAAACCAGTCCTGTGGTCTGTATGGGAAATGATGGTAGCTTAGACTGAGGGGAACAGTAAATAGTAGATTCTCAGTAAAGATTGTGTTAAATGAAACAATGATAATGATATAAGTTTTACACACACACAAATAGATGCACAAACACATTTTTAAAAAACTAAATGTAAGCGTATAAAAAGTTTCTTTTTGAAAATCACATTGACTTGAAAGAAATTTGTTAGGAAAAGAACTATTAGCTTTGTGAAACCTACAATTGTTTAGGTCATACTATGCCTAGAGAAATCATCCCTTATCAGCCTGTCATTTTACCTGGAATTAAAACATTATGGTCATTTGGACTTTTTGATAAAAATTGTTGTTGCTAAGAGTCCTTGGTTAGTAATGACTGATTTGATTGTTTTCTCAAATTATTAGACATTTAAAAAGTCAGCCATGTAAATCAATGGTCCTACTTTTACATTTTTTACCTGCTAAGGTGTTTTCCCTGGGATGTATAAGAATAATGCTGTTTCAGTACATTTACATGTATATGTACCTAAGGCTTTTAAAGATAACTTCAATGTTATTTTCTTAAGACTTTGTGTTTTGACTTGAATTAAAACCTAATATTCTGGATTTGTCCCTTTTCTCCTTCATTCAGTGGAGACTTTAGCTTAGTACTCTTAGCTTCACATGTCCAGATCCTTGTTTAATAGTAACCACATTTGGAAACAAACCATAGTGTTATGGCTAGACTAAAAGCTGAGAGAGGCACTACCTCTCCTTCCTGGAGAGACTCTGACTTATGTCAAACTCATTTTATGAAAGCAAACTTGGCCATTCTCCCAGAGGTCAGGCTTGAAATTTTTACTTTATTGAATTGTTGATTTTGGAAAAGGTCTCCCTCTTGTATATTGCTCTACTAAAAAACAAAACAAAACAAAAAACCCACAGAGACCAGGAGGTCAAATTAAAAAAAAATACCATGTTTGAACCCCAAATAAAATAACTGATTTAGATAACAACCATGTTTAGACAAAACTACTAGATGAAAGGTACTAGGTAAAGCTACTAGCTGACCACGGGTCAGATTACAGAAATTCTGTGATGGGGAGGTGGTCTGAAGCCTGGAGAGAAGTGGATATACAAGGCAGCAAGAGTCAACTGTTCAAGGTGCAGTGAGGTTCCAGGTAGTAGGAGTCAAATAGTCATCTGAGTCTTGTAGATCTTGAACATGAAAGACAAACATGTTCTTTGTTTAATAGCATTCACTACAAACACTCCCAACTGGCAATGCCACCTCTTATAAATTCATTCTAGTTGAGTAAAGGTAGAAAGAATTCAAATATTCAACCATGGGAGATGTGCTTAAAAATGACATTGGATCCATACAATGGATCACTTTGCAACTATTAAAAAAAAGATATAGACTATATTTATTGACTTTAAATTATGTCCATTTTATATTTAAGTGAAAAAAGTAGGTTAACCAGCAGAATTCATGCTATAATTCTATTTTAAAATAAAATGGCATATTTTTAAATGGAACATTCTTTACTTATTCAGTTTTCTACTTTTCTAAAAAGTGTATTTCTTAAATACTTTAGAAAAGATGCATAGTAGTCTATTGTGGTAAACTTACACATTTAAAGAAGAAATGGTGCATCAAAGGGACAAAAGACAAGTCTTGCTTTGGGCAAAAGGAAAAAGTGCATTTCAATATCCAGTCTTTTTTTGAGGTTATAAATATATATAGCAAGGCTCCTCAAACTACTTCTACAAGATGTTCAGAATTTTCTTTTTGTAGAGGAAGAGGTTTTCTTCCACACCAAAATGATTTTGGAAAAAATTTCAAAAAAATAAATTTAAATGGATTTTTTCATTGCAGAATTTCCCCAGAACTCTAAATATATTAATGTTTATAGTTATTGAAAGTTTTAAGAGAAAGAAATGTATTTTGATCATTAAATGCTTTGCTATTTCTCACTCATTAATAACTCATTGGAAGAATTTGGGGATCCCAACTTAATGAAAAGACTGGGGCAGAGGTTATGAGATGAGCTCTATTTTGGTGTCACCTAGTTGTGTGAAGCAGTGATTTCTTTTAGCTTTAGCCTCTTCATTTGTAAAATGAGAGCAATATAACCTAGCTTTAGATATAATGGGAGGCAGATAACTTCCATTTGTGTAAGGCCTGTCAATTTCTGAAACAACTTTTTTGCATATGCCATCTTAGAAAAGGTTTTAAATGAATGTTTCTTAAAGCTCTTTGGAAGTCTGAAGTATACTATCTGAGGAGAAAATAAATTTTACAAACAGTGACAACACTAATGATATACTATTATCTAATCCAGAGGTCAGTAAATATCTTCTGTAAATGGCCAAATAATTAATATTTTAGGCTTTATGGGTATGCATTCTCTGTTACAATGACCCACACCTTCCAAGTAGCATAAAAGCGTAAAGCAGTGAGTGTGACCATGTTTTACACAGACAGTTTTATTTATGAAAACAGTGAGTGGGCAGAATTTGTCCTGTCGGTCATAGTTTGCCAATCCCAGATAAGCTGATAAGGGTGGACACCAAGAACTTATTTTGACATTGGATTCACAGATCTGTATACATTTTATGTTTCCAGAGAAAGAGGAAGATTCCTTAACCAAGTCTCCTTCATTAACTGTGGAATTAATGTGATTCTCTTCTGCCATCCCCTTCAAAAGAAGAATATAATAAGGGTAGGAGATACCAAATAATGATGAGAAACAGGGACATGCACACTCATTTAGACTTATAAACCAAATTATGGTTGTTTTTCTGATTAAAATTAGGAGCATTTAATGATTCATGCTAGTAATTAGGAGGAGGACAGCTCTAAGTGTGTTTATTTTTAACATTGTTACTTATCAATTATGAAGGGGAAGATATATAAAATTGTTGTCTCAAATAATTAAAAGAAATAAGCTTCTAGAAGAAAATATACTAAGTTTTAGAGAAGCCTTTTAGTCCGTGTTGACATGTACCAATGTTTTAAAAGTTAGATTAAATTAATGATATATTAGCTGTTTAGTCAAATTAGTCAAAAATGTTGAATCATTTTTTTAGTATCAACATATTTAAGATTTTAACCTTGTAAAACCTTAAGTGCAGACTCACTCTTTTTAAACATGTATCTTCAGGATAGATTTGTCTCTGTCTATACCACTGCTTTTCCTTAGATCACACTTGATTTACATGTTTGTGTGATAAAGCCAACTGATCAATGAACTAGGTTGAAATTCCAGATTTTGGTTGAGACAAGTGAAACAACTATTTCACATCCACCAATGTGAATAGTTTAAACACATCCAACAGAAAAATTGAGCTGTAGTACTCATTCTATTTCATTAACGTGAATAAAATCACTATATTATTTAAAGAACAACATTCACTTAGCTGTAGTATAAAGTTTGACTACCCATTCTGCTGTTCAAGGCCCTCCACAGCTAGGCCTTTCAACACTTTTACCCACTTCTTTACAGCAGACTCTGTGATATAGCCCATCATTTTTCTCAGACATGCCATGCTGTCTGATCTCTTTGCCCTTCTTCTTCTTTGTTTGTCAAACCCTAAGCATCCTTCAGTTCCAATTCAAATTCTTCCCATAAGAAATCTTTATGGATGACCCCAGCCCAAAGTGATCATTTCCTGTTGTGAATCCCTAAAGCATTTGTTCTTGCCATGAGTCATTTGTCATTTAATAGGTATTACCTTTGGATTTTTTTTTAAATTAAAAAAAGCCGTGCACTTTTAATGTATACAATTTAATGAGTTTGTACATAGGCATAGTATTTAGGTATTAGGTAATGATAGTATCATTGCAGTGACGCTGTCACTATGGTCATGGTAATAAACATATCCACTACCTCTAAAAGTTTTCATGTGTGCATATGCATGTGTGCATGTGTAAAGAATACTTAACATGAGATTTTCCCTCTTTACAAATTTTAAAGTACATAATACTGTGTTGTTAACTACTTTGTACAGTAGATCTCTAAGAATTATCTTGCACAACTG